>JBAMBR010002391.1:0-10474 GCA_037044475.1 Zaprionus obscuricornis | reverse complement strand
GCAATAATCTAAGGTTATTTCATTTCTAAGTTTAGCGTCAACTTAACGCGTCTGCGTCTTAGCGCCATTTTTGTTTTTGTAAATTGATTTATATATTTATTTTTGTGTAGAATAAGTGAAATTATAACAAGCATACAAATCGCTACTGAAATGGATGACGATAAGAATGACACTCCCCGTGGTAAGTTACAATTAATAAGAATAAATTTAGCTTGACTGGCTGCGCTCGCAAATATTTGTTGCGGCGTCGAATTTGCCAACCGTTTAAATTTAAAAAGTGACGCGCTGAAAAAGAACAAGTTTTTTTTTGCTACTATTAATTCTACTACTTTTTTTTATTTACTCATAACACAAGCAACCCGCGCTCGCTCACGTCGTTTGTCCGCCTTAGAAACAGAGTCCAGGCCCTCAACGCCGCTGATTGATTTAACTACTGAGCGATGTAAGTGCATTTCACAATATTCTGTTGGCAGTGGACGCTGTGTTCAGATAATTTATTGAAATTTTTTATTGTAGCATCGCCGCGTCCAACGCGCAGAACTCGCTTGAACTCGGCTACAATTGATTTAAGGACACCAACTCGAGGCACTCGTGGCTCAGTGGCACGTGGAGAGACTCCTGAGCCTACTACTCCCATTAGTTTAACTGCTGTGAAGCGTGGAACGCGTACATCTGCAAAATCAGCTCTAAGGAAACTGCCTTTAAAAGAAGAGAGCATTAGTGAACAGTTGGAGGAATCATCCAAGATTGAATTGAGCAATTCAAATATGGGTGAACATGGTAAAGGTGCTGAACATGTTATTGATGAAACTCCAAAAAATGACTCGAATACAAAAGAAAGGCGTATAACCCGTTCAATGTCAAAAACACCTCCAGTTCCTGGACTTGCAATAAACAAAATTGCACAGCCGCAACTTGATACAAATGAGTCACCTGAAACACAAGAAATTCAAACAAAAGCCGAGGAAGTTGTTGAGAAAAATACTGAAATTGTGGTCAACACACCTGTTTTGGAAGTGACAATGCAAACTACTGTAAACATTGATACAAATTTGATTGAATCTCCAATTGCAAATACAAGCAATTCAGGAAATTCAAATTCCATTAATACAAAAAAAGAACTTCAGATCAAAGTTAAAGATATCCGTTCAGGAAACTGGAACTTAGGAGACATGTCAAAAAGTTTCAAGTCTTCTAAAGTGCAAAATAATGATGAAGAAGAACTGGCGCATCATGACAATAAAATATTTATCACAGAAAGCAATGAGTTGCAAGAAATGCAAAAAAGTCCAAAGGTTTCTCACATGCAAAAAAATGATGAAGAGGAAATGCTCCCTAAAGACACTGAAATATTCAACACAGAAAGCAAAGTGTTGCAGAATATGCAAAAAAGTCCAAAGGTTTCTTCAGTGCAAAAGAATGAAGAGGAACTGGTGTCTAAAGACACTAAAGTATTCATCACAGAAAACAAAGAGTTGCAGGAAATGCAAAAAAGTACAAAGGTTGCTATAGTTGAAAAGAATACTGAAGTGAAACTTGTAGTGAAGGATGAGGTGGCGACTGAAATAAAATATGATGATAAAATTACAAAAATCGACACAGTTAAACTGGATAATAATAAGAATGCGGAGAAACAGACTGCTTTCTCTTCTAGCGATGACGTAGAAAAATTACATGACACTGCCAGCCAAATAAATAAGAGTAAACTAAAAGGCGATGAAAATGATAATGTGGTATTAACACAGCAAATCAATGCTGCACCTCCGTCTGACCGAAGCGGCTCTGGTGTCCAAGTTATCGAGAATTTGCGATTAGACAATTTAACGCCAAAAACTTTATCACGTCATATTAAAAAGACACCCCCAAAGGTGAAAAAGGTCGGCTTCAGTAACAACAATGAAGATGATGATGCTATCAAGCGTACATATCCCAGAACACCTTCACGTGATTACCAACCAAAGTTTGAGATTATATTTCGACCTAGACCTGTTGAGACTGCTGATGTTAGTATGAAGAACGAGACTCCTGTAAAATCGTTTCTAAAGGGACGCAACAGTTCCACACCCCTAGCAAAGCCAGAGTCAGTAAATGAAATTGGCGAATTGAAGCCGGCTATATCACAAATCGATTTGATTCAACCTCTGGCAGTGTTAGAAAGCTCAATACCGCATGTTGAGGTTAATAAAGACAGACCGATCATCACTCGCACTATTTCCAACGAGAGTGATGACGAAGAAGTTGATAGCAATGGGGAAGAGGAGGACGGTGCTATACATGAGTTTGTTGACAACGAGGTGGAAGTTGTCGAAGACTATAAATCAGGTGACTCGATGGACAGTGACGAACGGTGTGAGATCGAAGAAAATCAAATACCATGTGATGGCGAGTCTGTGGGCAGTAAGGATACTGAAGACGATTGTTCAGAAGAAAGTAATGAAGAAAAATTGTCATTTATTGTTTCCGACGAGGACGACAATGATGATATCGAAATTGAATCTTTATGTTTTTCTTCTGCTGCCGAAACTGATTCTGATGATTCAAGCATAAATAAAAAGAAGCGTCGTCGTATTGTTGTTCATGACACTAGTGATGATGAAGTCGAGCCATCGGCAAGGATTGACAAATCAGAAGTGATCGAAGAAGAAACGAAGGAAATAATGGATAATGAAATGGATATATCATCGAACGAAAAAAAATTAAGCCCAACAAAAGATGTTGAAGATGTTCTTCAGAAGTCTGCTAATATAGATGAAATTATAACAAATTCTGATGAAATCGAAAAGGAAGATAATCCTAGTAAAAATAATAAAAAATCCAACGCGTCGATATATGAAATATATCGACGCGTTGAGATTTTTTATTATTTTTACTAGGATTATCTTCCTTTTCGATTTCATCAGAATTTGTTATAATTTCATCTATATTAGCAGACTTCTGAAGAACATCTTCAACATCTTTTGTTGGGCTTAATTTTTTTTCGTTCGATGATATATCCATTTCATTATCCATTATTTCCTTCGTTTCTTCTTCGATCACTTCTGATTTGTCAATCCTTGCCGATGGCTCGACTTCATCATCACTAGTGTCATGAACAACAATACGACGACGCTTCTTTTTATTTATGCTTGAATCATCAGAATCAGTTTCGGCAGCAGAAGAAAAACATAAAGATTCAATTTCGATATCATCATTGTCGTCCTCGTCGGAAACAATAAATGACAATTTTTCTTCATTACTTTCTTCTGAACAATCGTCTTCAGTATCCTTACTGCCCACAGACTCGCCATCACATGGTATTTGATTTTCTTCGATCTCACACCGTTCGTCACTGTCCATCGAGTCACCTGATTTATAGTCTTCGACAACTTCCACCTCGTTGTCAACAAACTCATGTATAGCACCGTCCTCCTCTTCCCCATTGCTATCAACTTCTTCGTCATCACTCTCGTTGGAAATAGTGCGAGTGATGATCGGTCTGTCTTTATTAACCTCAACATGCGGTATTGAGCTTTCTAACACTGCCAGAGGTTGAATCAAATCGATTTGTGATATAGCCGGCTTCAATTCGCCAATTTCATTTACTGACTCTGGCTTTGCTAGGGGTGTGGAACTGTTGCGTCCCTTTAGAAACGATTTTACAGGAGTCTCGTTCTTCATACTAACATCAGCAGTCTCAACAGGTCTAGGTCGAAATATAATCTCAAACTTTGGTTGGTAATCACGTGAAGGTGTTCTGGGATATGTACGCTTGATAGCATCATCATCTTCATTGTTGTTACTGAAGCCGACCTTTTTCACCTTTGGGGGTGTCTTTTTAATATGACGTGATAAAGTTTTTGGCGTTAAATTGTCTAATCGCAAATTCTCGATAACTTGGACACCAGAGCCGCTTCGGTCAGACGGAGGTGCAGCATTGATTTGCTGTGTTAATACCACATTATCATTTTCATCGCCTTTTAGTTTACTCTTATTTATTTGGCTGGCAGTGTCATGTAATTTTTCTACGTCATCGCTAGAAGAGAAAGCAGTCTGTTTCTCCGCATTCTTATTATTATCGATTTTTGTAATTTTATGATCATATTTTATTTCAGTCGCCACCTCATCCTTCACTACAAGTTTCACTTCAGTATTCTTTTCAACTATAGCAACCTTTGTACTTTTTTGCATTTCCTGCAACTCTTTGTTTTCTGTGATGAATACTTTAGTGTCTTTAGACACCAGTTCCTCTTCATTCTTTTGCACTGAAGAAACCTTTGGACTTTTTTGCATATTCTGCAACACTTTGCTTTCTGTGATGAATATTTCAGTGTCTTTAGGGAGCATTTCCTCTTCATCATTTTTTTGCATGTGAGAAACATTTGGACTTTTTTGCATTTCTTGCAACTCATTGCTTTCTGTGATAAATATTTTATTGTCATGATGCGCCAGTTCTTCTTCATCATTATTTTGCACTTTAGAAGACTTGAAACTTTTTGACATGTCTCCTAAGTTCCTGTTTCCTGAACGGATATCTTTAACTTTGATCTGAAGTTCTTTTTTTGTATTAATGGAATTTGAATTTCCTGAATTGCTTGTATTTGCAATTGGAGATTCAATCAAATTTGTATCAATGTTTACAGTAGTTTGCATTGTCACTTCCAAAACAGGTGTGTTGACCACAATTTCAGTATTTTTCTCAACAACTTCCTCGGCTTTTGTTTGAATTTCTTGTGTTTCAGGTGACTCATTTGTATCAAGTTGCGGCTGTGCAATTTTGTTTATTGCAAGTCCAGGAACTGGAGGTGTTTTTGACATTGAACGGGTTATACGCCTTTCTTTTGTATTCGAGTCATTTTTTGGAGTTTCATCAATAACATGTTCAGCACCTTTACCATGTTCACCCATATTTGAATTGCTCAATTCAATCTTGGATGATTCCTCCAACTGTTCACTAATGCTCTCTTCTTTTAAAGGCAGTTTCCTTAGAGCTGATTTTGCAGATGTACGCGTTCCACGCTTCACAGCAGTTAAGCTAATGGGAGTAGTAGGCTCAGGAGTCTCTCCACGTGCCACTGAGCCACGAGTGCCTCGAGTTGGTGTCCTTAAATCAATTGTAGCCGAGTTCAAGCGAGTTCTGCGCGTTGGACGCGGCGATGCTACAATAAAAAATTTCAATAAATTATCTGAACACAGCGTCCACTGCCAACAGAATATTGTGAAATGCACTTACATCGCTCAGTAGTTAAATCAATCAGCGGCGTTGAGGGCCTGGACTCTGTTTCTAAGGCGGACAAACGACGTGAGCGAGCGCGGGTTGCTTGTGTTATGAGTAAATAAAAAAAAGTAGTAGAATTAATAGTAGCAAAAAAAACTTGTTCTTTTTCAGCGCGTCACTTTTTAAATTTAAACGGTTGGCAAATTCGACGCCGCAACAAATATTTGCGAGCGCAGCCAGTCAAGCTAAATTTATTCTTATTAATTGTAACTTACCACGGGGAGTGTCATTCTTATCGTCATCCATTTCAGTAGCGATTTGTATGCTTGTTATAATTTCACTTATTCTACACAAAAATAAATATATAAATCAATTTACAAAAACAAAAATGGCGCTAAGACGCAGACGCGTTAAGTTGACGCTAAACTTAGAAATGAAATAACCTTAGATTATTGCTGGCTAAACTGGCGCCACTAGATTCTTGTGCATGTGCACTCTTTCCAATTTTCCAACACTGAACGCAATGTTGCACAATTATTAATTGACCGCGAGATTGAATATTATTTAAATTATTAACTGTATTCGTTTTTGTATTAATTTTCTGTTAGTTATGTTTTCCCGTAGTCTTATTTAATCGATAAAAAAAAACTATGAATAACTTCACTATGAAGCAGTGATATGACTATATGCAATATTTGTTTTTGACTACATTTATTGTATATATATTCTATTATTATCAAAGATGGCGCTAGTTTTATTGCAGTCACCTTTTTTTCGGTTAATACTGACATTCAAAAGACAGCTGTTAAAATGTTGTTAGTTTGTGAGTTATTGTGCTATTTTTATTTTCAAAACAATGGATCAAAAACAATTTCGTGTTTTAATTTTACACTGCTTCTTGATGAGAAAAAATGCCGTTTAAGCGAAGTAATGGGTTGAAGGTGTTATGGGGACTCCGCACCATCAAAAACAACAATAAAATGTAGATTTGCTTACTTCAAACATGTTCGTAGAGACACCGATGATGCAGAACGCAGAGGGCGTCCAAATGAAGCTGTAACATCAAAAAAATCCACAAAATCGTTTTGAATGATCGAACAATGAAGTTGCGTGAGTTAGCAGACATCGTAAAAATATCAAAAGAACATGTTGGCTTTATATTGCATGAGTATTTGACTATAAGAAAGCTCTGTTCAAAGTGGGTGCCGCGTGTGCTCACTGTAGACAAAAAAAAGGACGTTTTGATGATTCTGAGCAGTGTTTGGCCACATTTAACGTAACGAACCAGAATTTTTGCGGCGATATGTTGCAATGGATGAAACTTGGAATCAAAACAATCATCATCTGAGTGGACAGCAACTGGTGAACCTCATCCAAAGGGCCCGAAAGCACAACAATTGACTGGAAAGGTGTGGTGTAATATTCATCGACTATCTTGAGAAAGGACATACCATCAACAGTAAATATTATATAGCGTTATTAGAGCGTTTGAAGGCCAAACTTGCAAAGAAACGATCGTATATGGCAAAGAAAAAAATGTTGTTTCATCAAGACAACGAACCGTGTCACAAGTCAATCAAAACATGAATTGAACTTCGAATTCCTCCCACATTCACCGTATTCGCTAGATTTGGCTCCCAGAGTCTAATGGCTGTTCGCAGACCAGCAAAAAATGCTCGCCGGTAAGAAATTTCGCACGAATGACGAAATGGAGGCAAAAGATAAATGATTTATCATAAATCGTTCTACAAAAGTAATGTTAGAGCGGCACTGGAATGATTCCGTTGCTCTTGATGGAGATTAAGTTGATGCATAAAGCTAATTTTGAAACAAAAAAAAAACCGTTTTTTCTTTGTTAGGAACGGCATAATTTAAGATTAAAAATATTTAATAAACCTGTCTGCACTCGAAAGGCTACAAAAATTATCATTTCTGGTTATTAATAAATAAATAAATAATAATAATAAACATTAGCTAAACTATAAATTGCTAAAATATAATTTATAAAAATAATGGTTTAAATATTTCTATTTAAATTTAATTTAAATCATGTTTTGTTTGGCTATTTCTGGATTAAATTGACTATTGTATTTTTGCACAATACGTGGTGTAGTTGCCGGGGTCGATGCAACGTTTGATGGTACCGTGGATACTTTCGGAGCAAATAACTGCTCTTGACGACGCTGCTCTGCCGCTTCACGCAAGAGCCGCTCCTTACGCATCCGAATTATCTTATCGTCTTTTGCGGTTATGGACAACTCTTTAGATTTTTTATTTTTACATTTTTTGTGCTTGTGTTTTTTATCTTTTCTATGATGTTTGCCTTCTTTGCTTTTTTTGGATTTATGTGCATGCGAAGATTTTATGTCTGGTGAAGGGGGTGTGTTATCTCGTGGCTTGACCAACTTTTGAATAGTTAACTTCTTTTCACTTGGAATTAGCGCATTTATTAAAGTGAGGGGATCTTGTGATAATTTTTGCTTTAAATTACTTTCAGTGGAATTTATATCAACGTGTTGACGTTTGGGCGCCACTTCATACCAACTGCGAACTTTGAGCGCTTCATTTGTATCCTGGCCCAGATATGTCAAATAACCAATTTGTTTTTCATACTTTTCCTGTTCTTCCTTCTTTTCCTTTTCCAAATCACTATTTGATTTTTTTACATGGCTCTTGTAGTCTGCAAATAAATCCACAGTTCTCGTTGAGCTGGAATTTGGAGTAACTTCAATTTCATTTCCATCAGAGGGAGTAGCTGTTGTTAACTTTTCTGGCAGACCTGATTGACGCCGCAGAAAATTAATACGAGCTTCGCTTTCCTATGAAAGAAGAATGTGTTTAATTGTTTTGATTTAATAAGATTATTATGTCAAAACAATTAGAACACATTCTTCTTTCATAGGAAAGCGAAGCTCGTATTAATTTTCTGCGGCGTCAATGAGGTCTGCCAGAAAAGTTAACAACAGCTGCTCTGATGGAAATGAAATTGAGAGTACTCCAAATTTAGCTCAACGAGAACTGTGGATTTATTTGCAGACTACAAGAGCCATGTAAAAAAATCAAATAGTGATTTGGAAAAGGAAAAGAAGGAAGAACAGGAAAAGTATGAAAAACAAATTGGTTATTTGACATATCTGGGCCAGGATACAAATGAAGCGCTCAAAGTTCGCAGTTGGTATGAAGTGGCGCCCAAACGTCAACACGTTGATATAAATTCCACTGAAAGTAATTTAAAGCAAAAATTATCACAAGATCCCCTCACTTTAATAAATGCGCTAATTCCAAGTGAAAAGAAGTTAACTATTCAAAAGTTGGTCAAGCCACGAGATAACACACCCCCTTCACCAGACATAAAATCTTCGCATGCACATAAATCCAAAAAAAGCAAAGAAGGCAAACATCATAGAAAAGATAAAAAACACAAGCACAAAAAATGTAAAAATAAAAAATCTAAAGAGTTGTCCATAACCGCAAAAGACGATAAGATAATTCGGATGCGTAAGGAGCGGCTCTTGCGTGAAGCGGCAGAGCAGCGTCGTCAAGAGCAGTTATTTGCTCCGAAAGTATCCACGGTACCATCAAACGTTGCATCGACCCCGGCAACTACACCACGTATTGTGCAAAAATACAATAGTCAATTTAATCCAGAAATAGCCAAACAAAACATGATTTAAATTAAATTTAAATAGAAATATTTAAACCATTATTTTTATAAATTATATTTTAGCAATTTATAGTTTAGCTAATGTTTATTATTATTATTTATTTATTTATTAATAACCAGAAATGATAATTTTTGTAGCCTTTCGAGTGCAGACAGGTTTATTAAATATTTTTAATCTTAAATTATGCCGTTCCTAACAAAGAAAAAACGGTTTTTTTTTTGTTTCAAAATTAGCTTTATGCATCAACTTAATCTCCATCAAGAGCAACGGAATCATTCCAGTGCCGCTCTAACATTACTTTTGTAGAACGATTTATGATAAATCATTTATCTTTTGCCTCCATTTCGTCATTCGTGCGAAATTTCTTACCGGCGAGCATTTTTTGCTGGTCTGCGAACAGCCATTAGACTCTGGGAGCCAAATCTAGCGAATACGGTGAATGTGGGAGGAATTCGAAGTTCAATTCATGTTTTGATTGACTTGTGACACGGTTCGTTGTCTTGATGAAACAACATTTTTTTCTTTGCCATATACGATCGTTTCTTTGCAAGTTTGGCCTTCAAACGCTCTAATAACGCTATATAATATTTACTGTTGATGGTATGTCCTTTCTCAAGATAGTCGATGAATATTACACCACACCTTTCCAGTCAATTGTTGTGCTTTCGGGCCCTTTGGATAGAGGTCTCTAGCCAGTTGTCTGTCCACTGTCAGATGATGATTGTTTTGATTCCAAGTTTCATCCATTGCAACATATCGCCGCAAAAATTCTGGTTCGTTACGTTAAATGTGGCCAAACACTGCTCAGAATCATCAAAACGTCCTTTTTTTTGTCTACAGTGAGCACACGCGGCACCCACTTTGAACAGAGCTTTCTTATAGTCAAATACTCATGCAATATAAAGCCAACATGTTCTTTTGATATTTTTACGATGTCTGCTAACTCACGCAACTTCATTGTTCGATCATTCAAAACGATTTTGTGGATTTTTTTGATGTTACAGCTTCATTTGGACGCCCTCTGCGTTCTGCATCATCGGTGTCTCTACGAACATGTTTGAAGTAAGCAAATCTACATTTTATTGTTGTTTTTGATGGTGCGGAGTCCCCATAACACCTTCAACCCATTACTTCGCTTAAACGGCATTTTTTCTCATCAAGAAGCAGTGTAAAATTAAAACACGAAATTGTTTTTGATCCATTGTTTTGAAAATAAAAATAGCACAATAACTCACAAACTAACAACATTTTAACAGCTGTCTTTTCAAGGTTAGTATTAACTGAAATATTATTAACTGTACTAACTGACTGCAATAAAACTAGCGCCATCTTTGATAATAATAGAATATATATACAATAAATGTAGTCAAAAACAAATATTGCATATAGTCATATCACTGCTTCATAGTGAAGTTATTCATAGTTTTTTTTTATCGATTAAATAAGACTACGGGAAAACATAACTAACAGAAAATTAATACAAAAACGAATACAGTTAATAATTTAAATAATATTCAATCTCGCGGTCAATTAATAATTGTGCAACATTGCGTTCAGTGTTGGAAAATTGGAAAGAGTGCACATGCACAAGAATCTAGTGGCGCCAGTTTAGCCA
>JBAMBR010002390.1:0-14360 GCA_037044475.1 Zaprionus obscuricornis | reverse complement strand
TATAGTCGAGAATACTCGACTATAACTTTCTTACTTGTTGATTCTACCAACATTCGATGGAATAATCGGCAATGACCTGCTAAGGCAGGCAGGCGCGTCACTTTGCTCAGCCTCAGGGCGGCTCAAGTGGGGTTCGGAGGAAGAACAAATTTCTTTCCATACCTGCACGGATGTCTATCATAAATTAAGATCTTCATTAAGAAGGCTTTCCTCAAGATGATAAAGGACAATAATAAGGTCTTCGCAGACCCTAACGAATCCTTACCACACAACATCTTTTGCAGTAAATGGGGGAAAGTACGAATTCCGCAGACGCCCTTTCGGCTTAAAAAACGCCGCCAGTATATTTTAAAGAACCATTGACGATATCTTGCGATAGCAAATAGGCAAGTTCTGCTACGATTATGTTGATGACGTGATCATCTTCTCAGAGAACGAAGAAGCCCATGTCAGGCATGTGGACTGGGTCCTGAAGAGTCTACTCGAAGCAAACATGAGGGTTTCGCGTTTTTTTAAGAAAAGCATGAACTTCCTAGGATTTGTTGTAACAAGCAATAAAACAACAACAGACCCAGAAAATATCAAAGCCATACAAGATTTTTCAGAGCCAAACTTTGTATTTAAGGTCCGCTCGTTCATGGGTCTCGCCAGTTAGTACAGATGTTTTATAAAGGACTTTGCGGCAATAGCAAGGCCCATTTCAGATATCTTAAAAGGCGAAAATGGATCAGTTAGTAGGATCTCGGATCATTCCAGTGCAGTTCACTGAAGCGCAACAACGAGCGTTTCATAAGCTACGCAAACTCCTGGCATCTGAAGATGTCATGCTTAGATATCCCGACTTCATGAAGCCGTTTGATCTGACGACAGACGCTTCGGCACATGGCATAGTGCTTTCCCAAGAGGGACGTCCTATTACAATGATCTCAAGAACATTAAAGGACAGAGAAGTCAATTATGCTACAAATGAAAGAGAGCTATTGGCTATAATTTGGGCTTTGGCTATTTATATGGAGTTAAAGACATCAACATCTTTACAGACCATCAGCCTCTAACCTTTGCGGTATCGGAGTCAAATCCGAATGCGAAGATTAAAAGGTGGAAAGCGCGCATTGACGAGTCCAATGCAC
The DNA here is from genome assembly GCA_037044475.1 of Zaprionus obscuricornis. Lineage (NCBI taxonomy): Eukaryota > Metazoa > Arthropoda > Insecta > Diptera > Drosophilidae > Zaprionus > Zaprionus obscuricornis. The sequence continues at coordinate 13,230 of JBAMBR010002390.1, read as the reverse complement.
GTATTTTTTACAAACCTGGCAAAGTGAACATGGTTGCGGACGCCCTGTCCAGACAACAGCTTAACGCTGTGAAACAACAGGATATCTACTCCTGTGCTGCGACAGTCCACAGTAAAATGTCCCTCACTCGCGCTATCGAAGCAACAGACAAGCCGCTGAATTGTTTCCAAAATCAGATAGTGCTAGAAGAGGCCCCTTTTCCATTAAAGCGTACCTTCGTTTTGTTTGGGAACAAAAGACGACACACAATCAGCTTCACATGTAAGGAAGCCCTACTAGATGAGCTTGAAGACACAATTATACCCAACGGTGTTAACGCTATCCATTGTGACTTGCACACGCTTGCAACAATACAGGATGAAGTGATCCGAAGATTCCCGGCTACCAAGTTGTGTAGTTGACATATTCGGGGTTGGGGAAAGAAGGGAAATACTCGTCACAGAACATAATAGAGCTCATTGGTCAGCCCAAGAGAATGTACAGCAGGTATTATCCGAATATTATTTCCCCAAATGTCCAAAATAGCCAACGAAATAGTACAAAATTGCAAAACATGTGCTAGGGCTAAATATGACAGGCACCCTACAAAACAAGAGCTGGGTGAGACTCCAGTCCCATCACAAGTAGGGGAGATGTTACACATAGACATCTTTTCTACCAACAAAAAATATTTCTTAACTTGTATAGATAAGTTCTCGAAATTCACTGTTGTACAGTGAGGACCATAGAGAACTTAAAACCAGCCGTGCCTCAGCTAATGAATTTTTTCCCAAAAGCTAAGACGGTATACTGTGACAATGAACCAGCATTGAATTCTCAGACAATTGTAACTTTGTTGGACAACAACTTGACAATGAACCAGCATTGAATTCTCAGACAATTGTAACTATGTTGGACAACAATTTTGGAGTTAACATTGCAAATGCCCCTCCCCTACACAGTGTCTCCAATGGACAAGTGGAGCGCTTTCATAGCACCTTGCTAGAGCTCACCATGTATCAAAATTGATAAAAAAAAAAATCAATGACACGATAGAAATCAATTTGCTGGCAGCAACTGAGTATAACAAGTCAATCCACTCCGTTATCAACAGGAGACCAGTTGAAGTTGTTCAGGCGCGCACAGACGAGCCCCAAGCAGGCCATAGAAGGCAAAATTAGAAATGCTCAGGTTGCGCTCAGGGCCAGAGAGAATGCTTCACGGCAAAACAGGGTGTTCGAGGTTGGTGAAAAAGTGTTAGTCAAATCCAACCGAAGGCTCGGCAACAAACTCACGCCTTTGTGCGAAGACAAGTGACCCCGCTAGTTTTTTCCTTCCTTTTATTATTCGCCACTAGGCAAATTAATTTTACTTCATTTTTTCTGGCCATTTGGCTTACTTATTTTAAGTCTATGTTTGGTGGTGGGTTGCCCCTTTGCAGCGTAAAAAGTAAGGATAATAGCATACAAAATTCCATTCCGCATGTTGATTTTTAAGCTCCTCTTCTCGCTATCCATGGCCTCAGCGCGCATAACCAACTATTCACATGCTAAGTACATCCCCATCGTGGATTGTAGAATTCTAGTGTGGGAAGAATGCGCCTACGTCAGGCATTCAACAAACCTTTCGGAGTACATGCGCGTGGTGAAAGAAGCGATGGATTTAGCGAACTCCAACAATATGTTTCCGCAGTCGCATATGAAAAAACTCTTGAGCGTAGATACAGTTCATCTCAAGGATCTGTTGGAAGCCTTAGGGGTACACCATAGGGTCGCTAGGAGTTTAGATTTTTTAGGATCCATATTGAAGGTTGTGGCGGGGACGCCTGATGTCGATGATTTGGAGGAGATCAAGTTTTACGAAAAGCAGTTAATAAACTCAAACAAATTGAAATAAACACCAAAGTCCAAGACCAGATTAACCAATTAACTTCCACTGTCAATCGAATTCTCGACGTAGCCAAAGAGTCACAAGTCGACACAGGTCATTTGTATGAGACCTTTTGGGCTGTAAATAGAGTGTTGATGATGGAGTTGCAAAATTTAATGCTTGCCATAACCCTAGCAAATATACTAGATCACGCAGATTTAGAATCAATTTGGTTATAGGAGTCCACCAATACTCCCATAGGCAATCTTATGTCCGTCTCGTCCGTAAGGGTTATTAATCTTTTAACATGCTTTACTTTATCATAAAATTTCCTATAATTAAGTTCGCATGTAGAAAAATAATCATATTCCCAGTCTCCCATATAAGCTACATACTACGATTCACTTGGAGCTACGTTGTCATCGAAGAGTTCATGTGCCAGAGAAATACATGTCGGAGGTATAGCATACTGCGAAATCCGGCCAAGTAATATGGATTCGATTACCCAGGTGGACGACGGAATTGTCATCGTCAACGACAGACCTGCAAAGGTACAGGTATACAACGGCACCGAGATCTGGATACACGGTACGCAGCTTGTCACCTTCAGCCACAGGGCTACGATCAATGGAACTCTCTACGTTAACCGCAATAACATTCAAAATAGAGTCCCAGCAATTTCCAACTCTCCTCTGCTGAACTTTACTGCCAGTCAAGATGTTCTTAGTCTCCCTTACCTTCATCGTCTAAGTGAACGTAATCTGGAGGAAATCCAGAGGGTTAAAGAGTCTACCGAAGCCAGTCACACATACCTGGTGGCCCTCATCTCATGCTGCGCTCTCATTTGTCTTAACCTCTTATGCCAACGAATTATCATGACAAGGAAGTCTGCGCGTCGGCTAAGAGAGGTAGTCGCTGGATTGGAGTCAGACGAGGGCGGCCTTGGTCTTGAGGGGGGAGTAGTTAACTAAATGTCAACGACTTTTAGGTCTTGCAATCGACTTGGCCGAAATTGCTGTTCAGGCCGGACGTCGTTGCATAGCCGGCAAACAGCATATTTGCGTGGCCGCTATGAAATGATCGCGTAACCTTGTTTCTCATGGTTGCGCTTTCAATACTTCTTAAGAATTCTTTTTTTTGATTACCAGATTCGGTCACACTGTTTTTTGAGCGGGCACTTGAGCACGTGATGTCGTTTTTGGCGGTAGAAATGAAAGGCTACCTAATAAGATAAAAAACGTCATTCATTCATACGGCTCCGTCTGTAAATTGATCATATCATTCTAATTTATACAAAAATAAAAAGCCATTAAAGAAGGTCATTGCAAGTTGTGTAGCTGCTACAAAAGAATATCGAATAAATATATACAGTTCACTAATTTCATATTGCAACAAGGAGCAAATAAATTTTATGCTCACAATCTTGCCGGCCCTTTGCAGAATGTTCAGACGAACACCAATGAGCTCTATGCGCGTATGCATCAGGCTTGAGCCATAAAAACACTATCTATAAGCGAGTGCTGCTGACACTCATAGTTTTAAGTACAGACTATTTTAGGCTAAAAATATACTTATCACTGAAAGATTTGTACACACCAAAAGGTTGCTGTGCAGGGGTCAAAGATAACTCTCCCGCTTTGATAGCAAACGCGGCCTCTGCGTAGGCCATAGATTCACACAAATAGTTTCCTATATAAATCGAACACAAGACAGAATAAAACCAGTTTCCTACAAAAACTCAACCAAGTAAGTGTTCTTATTTAGAGGCACTAACACTGGTCTTGCTGTCGTTATTTTTGTTGCCTCGACTGCTGTTGTCGGTGCTGTTTTTTAACAGCCGGTGTCACTGTTGTTGCCACTGTAGCCGTTTATGCTGCTATCACAGCTGTTGCTGTTGTTGCCCCTGTTGTTAATTTCCCCCTGCAGTCGTTTGATATTCTTTTTTTATGATAATTTTCCGCGTGTGCAGAGCAAAAATTCTATTTCCTTATTTTTTTTGCCTGTCATTCAACAACTCTCCTCTTCTTCTTTTTCTCTCCTCTTCTCCGTCCTTTTTTCTTGTAATCGATTCACCTTCTTCTTTTCTTATCGATTGTAAGGGCTACCGTAACACTTTTTACACTATAGTTATGTAAACTTAGAATAGTCCAAGTTGGATTTGTAGTTTTTATATTACACTTTTTAATTTACGTTATTTTTACAATAACAGTAAAATAAAAAAAAATCGCAGGTACGATTCTTATGAATTTATTTTTTTTATATATAGTTTACAATTCACGTGTACCATCCAACGATGTATATATTTTCTGTATGTGAGGGATTCGCATATTTGAATTATATACTTTTTTGGGTTTTGGGTCCAATCAACCAGGTGCCTGTGTAATTTTTTCCAGCGAGCCAAACAGTAACTCCACTGCAAGAAGACGTTGCCGTAGAGCGGAGATTGCGGCGCAAAACCCGTAGTAAAATACAATTCAATTCTCAAATTGTTCCAAGCAGTAACGCCACCGCAAACTGGTTTTACCGTTGAGCGGAGATCGTTACGCCAACGTGCGGCAAAAATGTCTCTGCTCACTGCTGGTATGCAGCCGCGGTGAGTTCTTTGCACAAACTTTGGGGTTGTTTTTGCGTCAACGCTTCACCGGCTCCAAATTATCTACCGTGTCCACTGAGCCACTTACATTAATCAATGATTAATGATTACATTAATCAATACTGATAGTGCACAAACGCAAGATTCCAGCTATGCCACTGAGCGCGATATTTACATTTTAAGCCAACGACCGTTACACGAGATGATAAAAATGAAAGCGATTTTGAAGACTTTTTCGCGAATGTGTTACTGCACGATGTTCCAGAAGAATTAGAGTTATTTTCCAATGGCGATAGGGAAGATGTGCCCTTCAGAAACTAAGTCAGTGACCCACAAATTGGCATAAATTATTCAAAGTAGAAATAAAGACCATGTAATATAAGGATGCCAGATACTAGCTTTTACTTGGAGAATAAAATGAAAATAATATCGGAGTGCTCAAGCATTGTACTGCAATTAAACGATGCTTTTAAAACCCACAAAATTTAGAAATAATACAAAATCGAATTTTTTTTTTGAGTTCAAATTCGGAAATTAGTATTAAAATGGTAATTTACAAAAAAAAAGTAGAATTATAAGGACGGAAAATTTAAAATAAATCAACAAACTTAACTTGGCAAATTTAATTTTTTTAACTATGCATAATGTAATGTAAATAATGTATTATTATTACTACCCTCGAAATAAATCCAAACAGATACAGTAATTCTCTTATAGCCATCACATGATCCTTAGAACAGTAAACATAATGTGTGATTACGTCCTTCCTTGCTTAGCTAAGTTTTTGTAATAAAAGTTTAAAGTATAAGTTTGACGGGATATGAAATATTAAATACGAAAAATATAATACTAATTTACTATATTTGATATACTTATTTAATCTCATGTAATAAGACCCATAATATATATTTTTCCGACCCAATGTCTCGTTTCCATAAGAATACAGAAAAATTGTTACTCAAAAATATCAATTAGTATTCGATGATTTATTTGTACAACCTTAATATATTAAACAATTTAAAAAAATATATTGATCTAGTAGCACAGAAAATTGATATAATAGATTTGCCTAGTGAAAATATCTGAAGTTTCACAAAAAATCATTTCGGCTCAAATGGTATAAAACTGTTGTGCTTAAATTTTTGGAAAAAAAAGAAAAAGACGGAAAATGTCTCATTCAAATAACAATGTAATTACATCCAAAGGTATTTAGTTGTTTTACGCAAACAATACATTTTAATTATTATTTTTGTTCAATACTGTGACTATAGGAACGGCTGATGAAAAGAGAAGCCCCAAATTTGCTGCAAAAAGGTAAACCACTATGTGAATATTAGCATTTTATGGTAAGTTCTAATTGATCTATTTTTAGTCAAATTCACGCTCTAGAGGGTTTTGCTTTTCCTTCGACTAATATGGAGAAATATAATATTCAACTTGACTTCGAGTGTAGTGGGCAATACTCGAATCTGTCTAATAGCACCAACGGTGACGATGACAATAGTGATATTATTAAAAGTTATGATAATAATAATGATTGTAATATATATAATGATAACATCAGGCTTGGTGTAGTCGGCGCTGGTAATATTACCGATAATAACGTTAAAATATCCGTTGAAAATAATGGCGGCAGTGACGATAACAACGGTGACGATAACAATAGTAACAATAATGACGATAACAACAGTGACAATAACAACAGTGACGATAACAACAGTGACGATAACAACAGTGACGATAACAACAGTGACGATAACAACAGTGACGATAACAACAGTGACGATAACAACAGTGACGATAACAACAGTGCCGATAACAACAGTGCCGATAACAACAGTGCCGATAACAACAGTGCCGATAACAACAGTGACGATAACAACAGTGACGATAACAACAGTGACGATAACAACAGTGACGATAACAGTGACGATAACAACAGTGACGATAACAACAGTGACGATAACAACAGTGACGATAACAACAGTGACGATAACAACAGTGATAATAGTGATAACAGTAGTAACAGTAGTAACAGTAGTAACAGTAGTAACAGTAGTAACAGTAGTAACAATAATGACGATAACAACAGTGACGATAACAACAGTAACAATAGTGATAACAGTAGTGCCGATAACAATAGTGACGATAACAATAGTGACGATAACAATAGTGACGGTGAGGATAATGATGATAATGATAATGATAATGACAATGATGATAATGATAATGATTATAATGATGATAATTATAATGAGGATAATGATAATGACGGTGTCGATAGAAATTGTAACGATAACAGTGGTGAGGGTATCAACCGTGAAGATAACAGCTTATTCAGTGTCACATTTAGCGCTAGCAGCACATACAGCCAGAAGAGACGACATTCCGTAGACGAAGCTGAACTACGGAATCTTAAGAAGCAGAAATATATGGAAAGAATAGTAGAGAAGGATGAGACTGTGTTAAATGATTATTATAAATCAAATTTTGATGCTGACAAGCCTAACATCACTTTTTAGGCTGAACTTCAGAGGATTACGAGTGTTGGTGTGGTAGGTAGTCATCCAAATATCTTTTAGATACTGAGCATAATGATACATATAACTAACAACCTACCCATAAATAGCTTTTTGTAGGTACTGATTGATTGATTCCAACAAAAGGTTATAAATGAAAGAAAATATATGTCCAAGTATTAGTGTGTTATTATAGCATACATCCAGAAATTGTTTATTACGTGTAGGAGTCACACTTAATAAATGGTACGCACAGAATGGTATAAATTCATAAATATAAATGTGAATACACATATGAATTTTTAATATGTATAAAAAAAACCCGCCGGACCGGACTTTAGGAACGATATGCCGAAAATAAAACGTTTGTATGAAAAAACTTTTTGTTTGTTAAGCTATCCGGCAGAAACCTACAGGAATTAAGTTTAGTGTCGACATATACATATACATATCTCAAATAAATTTGGACAATTACACCATATAATTTTCTTCTAAGACTATTTAATTTGGTATAAGTTGCGTCTGGCCCCTCTTCTTTTGTTTTTGCTGTTTATATTTAATTGCCGATAAACTTTAATATTAAATAGCTTAATTATCCATCTGAACGCGTTTGTGCAAAAGCCAAGCATTGCTCACTGTTAAGTCGAGGAGATGATAAATTATGCGTTCTTGTCAACGTCTGGTCCTCAACGTCTGCTGCTATGTATCTGTTGTATTGCGCTACTGAGGGACTATTTCAAGGCCCATTTAGATATATTTACAATTCTTTTGTTCAATACTGTGTCTATATGATTGATGGGTTGGAAGAGAACCCAAATTTTTCTACAAAAGGGTAAATAAATATGTGAATATTGTCATTTTAGACTTTTTTAAGCTCATCGAGGACGGGGACAATGGCGATGTTATTAACAGTAATGGTAATAACAGTAATTGTAATATAAGTTATGGTAACATTAATCATGGTGTAATATAGTTAATAATGTTAGTATTACTGTTTATAATAATAGTGACTACAATAGCGGCAACAGCGATGATAGCAGCCGCAACGATAGCAGCAGCAAGTGGCACATTAAATGCTAGCGTACATTATTCCGGATTCTTAAAATATGGAAAGCATAGTTGATAGTGAGGCTTTGATAGAAGGTAACTTTAAACCAAAAGCTGAACCCATGTTTAAGGCAAATATCTTGCGGATACCACGCTTTTCGTTGGTTGAGTCCGATGCCTACGTTGTAAATATATAGCTAGATGCATTTTCTGAAGATTACAGAAACAAAAGAAGCAATGACTGGATTAGCTTACAATGAACCTAACGCAGAAATTGTTTTCTGGTTTACTGATGGTTTACTGACTTTTAATGTTATTAAAGGATTTCGACATTACGCGTCATACTGTTGTAGGCAGACAGCATCTAGTGTGTCTTCGCTTAGACAACTATTTTGTTGCTCAGTGTCTCGTTAAGGATAAACTTATTGAGTGCAAAATGGGAAATGTGATGGAAATTGGACTGAGTTACGTTACGGGTTGTTTTGTAAAAGTAACGGAGGATGCTACCACGAGTCCAATAGAAGAAAGAGATCAAATGAGCAAGTTAAATTCGTATAACCTTTGCGACCAAGACCTTAACCAACACGGAGAAAAAGAGAAATATCTAAATTTATGCCACGTGATCCAAGCACAAATTGACGCAAATTTTTTAACGAGAGTATTTACTGTTTTAATAAGTTATCATTATTATAGCGATGTCATGATTGTTACACAACTTCTTTAAGGAGGCAAATTAATATAAATACAATAACACAAATAATTATAAATAAATAAAATAACAAAAACATTTGTATAGCGTAATTCTAGCAATCTTAATATACAGTGAATTAATTTGCTCCAGCAGGCATTGCTGTTTACTATGTGAAATAGTAGGACTGGGAGGAGTGCATTTGGTCTGATACCCCCCACACTCCCAATGGCGTCAAATGTCAACTATTTAACTTCGCTTTGATCACAAAGTTCAATTGGCATAATCACCGTTAAGATCTTTGATTTAGATATGTATTAAAATGATTAGGTATAAAAAAAAGTGGGCCCTCAATAGTGGAATAGATTAAAGCTAAGCTAAGCTAAGCTAATTCGAAAGAATTATGAAGTGAGTATAATTTTTCAATTTTATTTTAAAAATTTGAATTTATAATTTTTTTTTTTAATTTAATTATTATTAACTTAATAAATTATATAAATTTTACAATTTTTATTATATCAACGTTTCAAAAAGAATTATTTTTAATTTTTGCAATAACATGATTAACTTATCTAACTTGTTTCTTCCCAGGAATAACTAGAGAAGTAAAAGCTTATCTTGTTTCCAGAATATTTAACCCAGAAGTAATTGTTGCTATTCGACGAACCAATTTATTTATTTATTTTTGTATCAATGAAAAACTCAATTTTGTGGAGTTTTTAGCGAGTTGAACCCATTTTCCGTAGTTTAAACCAACATTTCGGATAAAATAGCGGCACCTGAAGCAAAGTTTGAAGTACCACCTCTAATTGCCGACTGGTTACTTAAAAGGACAAGAACTAATTTCAATACAATAGTTAGCGATTGTTGCTAGTATTATTTTCAATATTGTTATTGTTGTTATTGGGGTTTGGTTCTATTCATTGTTATCATCGCCCGTGATATTCTTGTTTGTATTTTGTTGTTAATTTTGTATAAGGCTTATAAGGGAGATTGGAAGGAGGAACACACGTGCTACTTGTGTTTGACGACATGTTTGTAAGATGTGTGTATTCCACAGGCGGGACTGTAGGCTGCCTTGTCCATTATGTTAATGCAACTGACTGCGCCTGCAGCAATTAACCTTAATTATGTGTTTAATAGACACGAATCTTCGGCTATGCAGTCATGGTTAAAAACTGTTGCCATTTGTTATATTGTATAAGCATCTTAATAATAAGCAATATTTGCTGTTCCATTACGTTTATATAATTTTTTTACCATCTTCGTGGGTCAACCTCATTTAAAGCTGTATATATAATTCAATCACGACATTAGAAAATGAAACACATGGTAGTATTTCGAAAAATAAGAAAATGAAATACATGGTTGTATTTTGAAAAATAAAGTATATCTTCATGAACTGCATAAAATAAATGTCGATAATTATTTGATCAACAGTGCTTTCATGCTGAATAGTGTAAACTAATCTGTTAACTATAATTTTTAATATGAAATCTTCTGGTGAAATTACCTGAATAAGCATAAATATGATCATTATTGAATGATTTGAACTGTGTCATCATTTCGTTAAGCTCATCACAGATACTTATATGTGTAAGTATACATCCTACATATGTATGTCCCATATTTGTTTCAAATGGCACTTCCATTTTACTACGATATTAGGTATTTACCTTATACTTGTAAACTAAAGCAAATACAATTAGACCGTAGCACTCAAATTTATTTACAGGCCATAAACTATACACTCATTTTCACAGGCAAACACTGGCAAAACAAAAATTGTAGAAGTAATATAAGTACAATGTTTAGTTGTTGTCTCATACGTTTACTCACAGCTTACATACCTTGCAGGCATTAATTATTTATGAACCGACCGGCATGTAATAAAATTACAAGCAACTGCCGCAACACGAATGGTCTCGAATTCAAGCGACTAAAACGGCAAAATTACATTAAACTTGCAGGCTAGCCAACTGGTCAAGTAATTAAAGGCTATAATAAAGCTAAGCTTTCACGCAGACGACAGAGACGGAGATACTGATGTGGATGGAAATTGAGATTGGGATGTAGCTGGGGTAGCGGCAGAAATATTTATGTGATGATGATATACCAGAATGGGGCAGACAACTTAGGACCAAACCACGTGTCAGTTGTCAACGCTGCAATCCGACACAGCCTCTGATACCCCAAAGAATGAACCGCAAAACGAACCGAATTCATGTCCATGTCTCTTATACTTACACGCGTTTAGGCATATGTGTACGAGTGTATGTACATATATATTATATAATATGTTTCTGTTAACATGTAACTTTAAATGTCACGCCCCATCCAACCCACTTGTCCTTGCCATTTTGACTTTGTACATTTTATGTCTTGCGGCGTGCATTATAAAATTCGTGACATGTCAGTCACAAAATTCTCTAATTGCTCTGGCGGCATTGGGGCATTTTTACCTACTCTTTCCAATTGTAAAGAATGTAATATTCCTGTCTTTCAGGAATGTTTTGTTTTCTGTTTATGGCCAATTAACATGTTTTGAGTTTTACAAGTATAAGGTAAATGCCTAATATCGTAGTAAATGGAAGTAGTTGAAAACGAATATCAGAATGTGTGATATATCTACACATATAGTATCTGTGATGAGCTTAACGAAATGATGACACAGTTCAAATCATTCAATAATGATCATATTTATGCTTATTCAGGTAATTTCACCAGAAGATTTCATATTAAAAATTATAGTTAACAGATTAGTTTACACTATTCAGCATGAAAGCACTGTTGATCAAATAATTATCGTCCCTTATAAGCCTTATACAAAATTAACAACAAAATACAAACAAGAATATCACGGGCGATGATAACAATGAATAGAACCAAACCCCAATAACAACAATAACAATATTGAAAATAATACTAGCAACAATCGCTAACTATTGTATTGAAATTAGTTCTTGTCCTTTTAAGTAACCAGTCGGCAATTAGAGGTGGTACTTCAAACTTTGCTTCAGGTGCCGCTATTTTATCCGAAATGTTGGTTTAAACTACGGAAAATGGGTTCAACTCGCTAAAAACTCCACAAAATTGAGTTTTTCATTGATACAAAAATAAATAAATAAATTGGTTCGTCGAATAGCAACAATTACTTCTGGGTTAAATATTCTGGAAACAAGATAAGCTTTTACTTCTCTAGTTATTCCTGGGAAGAAACAAGTTAGATAAGTTAATCATGTTATTGCAAAAATTAAAAATAATTCTTTTTGAAACGTTGATATAATAAAAATTGTAAAATTTATATAATTTATTAAGTTAATAATAATTAAATTAAAAAAAAAATTATAAATTCAAATTTTTAAAATAAAATTGAAAAATTATACTCACTTCATAATTCTTTCGAATTAGCTTAGCTTAGCTTAGCTTTAATCTATTCCACTATTGAGGGCCCACTTTTTTTTATACCTAATCATTTTAATACATATCTAAATCAAAGATCTTAACGGTGATTATGCCAATTGAACTTTGTGATCAAAGCGAAGTTAAATAGTTGACATTTGACGCCATTGGGAGTGTGGGGGGTATCAGACCAAATGCACTCCTCCCAGTCCTACTATTTCACATAGTAAACAGCAATGCCTGCTGGAGCAAATTAATTCACTGTATATTAAGATTGCTAGAATTACGCTATACAAATGTTTTTGTTATTTTATTTATTTATAATTATTTGTGTTATTGTATTTATATTAATTTGCCTCCTTAAAGAAGTTGTGTAACAATCATGACATCGCTATAATAATGATAACTTATTAAAACAGTAAATACTCTCGTTAAAAAATTTGCGTCAATTTGTGCTTGGATCACGTGGCATAAATTTAGATATTTCTCTTTTTCTCCGTGTTGGTTAAGGTCTTGGTCGCAAAGGTTATACGAATTTAACTTGCTCATTTGATCTCTTTCTTCTATTGGACTCGTGGTAGCATCCTCCGTTACTTTTACAAAACAACCCGTAACGTAACTCAGTCCAATTTCCATCACATTTCCCATTTTGCACTCAATAAGTTTATCCTTAACGAGACACTGAGCAACAAAATAGTTGTCTAAGCGAAGACACACTAGATGCTGTCTGCCTACAACAGTATGACGCGTAATGTCGAAATCCTTTAATAACATTAAAAGTCAGTAAACCATCAGTAAACCAGAAAACAATTTCTGCGTTAGGTTCATTGTAAGCTAATCCAGTCATTGCTTCTTTTGTTTCTGTAATCTTCAGAAAATGCATCTAGCTATATATTTACAACGTAGGCATCGGACTCAACCAACGAAAAGCGTGGTATCCGCAAGATATTTGCCTTAAACATGGGTTCAGCTTTTGGTTTAAAGTTACCTTCTATCAAAGCCTCACTATCAACTATGCTTTCCATATTTTAAGAATCCGGAATAATGTACGCTAGCATTTAATGTGCCACTTGCTGCTGCTATCGTTGCGGCTGCTATCATCGCTGTTGCCGCTATTGTAGTCACTATTATTA
>JBAMBR010002386.1:0-30623 GCA_037044475.1 Zaprionus obscuricornis | reverse complement strand
AGGTGAATTCTTTCTAAAATTTTCTAACATTTCAATATTTAATTTTTAAAAAAAAATTTTATTTTTTTTTTGATTTGCAGATTGCCACTGGGTTCCTTGGGCTTGTTGCAAGTGGTGAATACACATAAACGTTTGGGTCTGGGCAATTTATTAGTACGTTATTTATCCAAGAAAATCTGTGAAATGGGAGATGAAGTGCTGGCACCAGTTGTTACAGAGAATACACCGTCTCGTACAATGTTTGAGAAGCTTGGATTTCAGAAAATTGATACCGTCTATTGGACTCTTACCGAGTCAAAATAATAATAAATTTGTACATAAGCTGTACTCATAGCTTACTATAAACAAAAAAATAAATTGTTCAAGTAAAAATAATAAACGCGGCAAATTCTATAATACTCCCTCAGTCACACACAGATACATATGTAGAATGTATTTGCTGAAGCAAGATCGTTTATACATTTGAACGATCGCACAGTATGTTTCTCTTCTTTTTTTATGCTGTTCCACAACTTCCCAATAGAGCAGCGCAAGAGAAAAAGAGACGAATGCACATGATATGCACTTGAAAGTGTCGTTGGTCTATGTATTGGTAAATGTTCACTCAAAAGAAACACATGCACACTCACACAGCTAAACACAAAACTCTTAAGAGAACCACTAATATTTTGTGTGTTAAACATTTCACTGCAAACTCTCTCTCTCTTTTCTCTTTATCTCTCTGCTGTAATAAAATGATAAATATTGTTTGAAGAATATCAGTGAAGAAAGAGATCTCTTAATGAGCAGACATGACGCAGTTGCTTGTCGAAATTGAATGTACAGAATGGGAAAAATTGCTGGAAATATATAAAGATACAAAAACAGAACCAAATGGATATTATTTAATAAAAAATTATTTAAATTGGATGAACAAAAATCCAAATTTAAATATAAAATGCTTTTCACTAGATGCTGACTGGCAAAAAGACGGAACTTTTCTTATGATTGTAATTATAAATATTTTTATATAATATATTTAAATATTTATATATATACATATATATATATTTATTTATAGCGATCTGATAATGTCGGAAACGTTGAACATGAAGTACACTTTAATACTTTAAACAAAAATTTGGAGCGATTAACGAAAGCATTACTCAATTTATCGCCAAAGGCTGAAAAATTCCGACTTTGTGATTATGGAGAACGTTTGGAGCCGGCAATTAATGCGTATAAAAAACATTTTGATAATATCAATCTACAAACAATAAAAGCAGCTTGGTACAGAGCTAACAAGGAAGTTATTGATAATTTTTCAACACAGTACGGTACACATTTTTAAATTTTTAACATTATAAAAACTGATTATACATTTATATATATATTTCGTAGAGTCCCAGAAAATATTTCATTGCGTAGTTTAAAAATTGAAGATGCAACGATTATAAACGATAATTGGCCACATCGTTCAAATGATTCCATAGAATTTGTCAAATTGTTAATAGCTAACAATGTTTCAGTCGGAGCTATTGATTGTAATGGTCAACTAATCGCCTGGTGTTTAAAGTAAGTCTCATCCAAATTTTCTATACATTATAAATTTATAAAGTAATTTTTTTTACAGATTACCAACGAATGCTCTAGGATTACTTCAAGTATTGGAATCTCATAAACGTCTAGGTTTAGGCAGTTTATTAGTGCGTTATTTATCAAAGAAAATCTCGGATATGGGTGAAGAAGTTCTAGCGCCAGTTGTTGCAGAGAATATACCATCTCGTAAATTGTTTGAGAAACTCAAATTTCAGAAAATTGATAATATTTATTGGACTGTAAAGCGTACAAATTAATAAAAAAAAAAATTATTGGAAAATTTTGAAAAATCAAAATTATTTGTTAATATTTATATTTCAAAATTTAAATAATTACAATCTAATAATATTTGCAATCAATGTTTTTCCATATGAAAATATTCATATTATTTTTTGCACAGTGTAAAAAAAAGTCACGTTTTGGTCGTGACCTTTTGTATTGAACTCCACTTTAAGGCCTTGTGCATATTAAGAGAGTCTTAGCAATGAGAGAGAGACTGAGACTTAGATTGAGATTGAGAGAGACAGAGAGATATAGGGCACATTAGGTTATAGAACCAGAGAGCAACAGTAACGAAGAGTGAATCTGTGGTAAAAATTAGACTCTCAAATATGTATCTCTTGTTGTACTTTGTGCTCATCGTAAACAAGTTTTCAAATATATGACGACAGTACGATATAATGCTTAAGAATTTAATATTGACGTCATATTTGGAAAAACTGAAGATCAATTAAATTACTATCAATGATTAATAGATCATTTCCTTATGTATAAATAAATTGTACTTAGAAATAAATTGAAATTAATGTTTATTTTTTTTTTTTAGGGTATTCCAAGATGTTAAACTAAGAACTCTAGCTCATTGACGTAAAATTGAATGTAAATATTTTGTATACTTAACATATGAAAAGGAACTACATGTCGATCATATGAAATGAGGGGGGGAAACACCCGCAATACACAAAAGTATAAGATTCCCCGGTGAAGCACTATAGAATTATGACAAATCTTTAACGCATATTCAGTAAATAAAATATGATACAAAGTATTTATATATATAAATATATAATATATAGTTTGTACTTCTAGCTAAATGTTGTTCACAAACAACAAAATCATTTTTTTTTTTTGTATTCTGGTTCCAAATATTTAGTATTCAATCGGCGAATATTATTTACTCAAACAGTTATGGCAAAAAAAAAAATAAATACAAAGAGAGAGACAGAGACAAGTAAAAAAAAAAATAAACACAAAAAAAATAAAATGTATATAAATTTAGTAAGCAAAATAAATGAATACCCGCATACAGTTAGAATGAATATTATATAGACTAATTACATATTAACTGGATTACAACTCTATATAATATATATATACATAGCTATATAATATATATATAAATATATACATATATATCTGTTTAATGCATTACCATTATCTCTGTAAACAGAATATGGTATTTCCCGCTGATTAATATGTAAAACAACAAGTGAAATGAGGGAGTCGAGTCGTATTCATCATCAATTTGATGCTCAGAGAGAAGTCAAAAGAGAGATCTATGAAGTATTTGAAGTGAGAGTCAACTCTGAGCTAAGCTTAAATGGTTAGCACTATGTTTTGATAACAGTGCTGTTTAATTTTTGGCATAAGTTAAATAAATATAATTGCACAATTTATTCTTTTATCTAGCTATATTTTTTTTTATTGTCAAACATTAAATAATATATTCATATAAAAAGACTAATATGAAATAAATATGATAAGAGTTTAACCTTACATGATTTTTCCACGACAATTCCATGAAATATTTCTACAATCAGAAAAAAATTATAATAAATCCATTAATCCATTAATAAATTATAATAAAATTGATAATAATAAAAAAAACAATCAATCAAAAAAAATTTTGCTTGTCTATTTTAAAAGTTTTTACAAAAATTACAACCAAAAAATATTTTTTAATTTTTATTTTTTTATTTTTCTTAAATTTAAACAAGCTAAAATTTTTTTTTATTTTTTTGGCTATTTTATCTTTAGCCAATTTGAAGCCATTTTAGTTTTTGCAGCACTGTGCGATAACGAGTTTACGCACGAGTCGGTTGGTGTATATAAATTGAAAGTCACTGAACATGCTAAGCTCAGTATTCGTTAAGGCGTCAAAAGTCGCGCTCAGTCTCTCGTCACATATTGAACTAATATATACGTAAAAACGCAACGCATAATCGAGCAAATATAATATAATATAATACTTATGTATATATAATATAAAGCGATTTAGTTACTTAACTAAAAGATAAGCTTTGAAAAATATAATAAACAATAACAAAAAAAAACAAAAATGTTATTTGTTAAATCATTGTGCTTTGTGTTGTTGGCCTTCGTTTGCCCATTTTCCATTGGGAATCCAGATTCGGAATTATGGTACAATAATCGTTCACCCGCGCAGCAAGCTGAGGTCTTGCAATATAATCTTCTAGCAACGGCACCACAATATACATCAGCGCCAGCGCCAGCGCCTGCATTACCAGTAGCAGCAGCAGCACCAGCACAAGCACCAATAGCACCAATACCATCAGAACAAAATGTACAATATTCACCTTCATCATTGCCCACTCTAATTCCTCGAGCTCCACAATTTACGCCAGCTTTTGGTACTGGGATACAAGCAATTCCAGCTATACCTGGTGCTGTCAGTGCTGGTAATGTCGATACTGTTGCATCGGATGTGATAGCACAAAATGTATTGAAATTTGCACAGAATTTATCGCGTCAAATTAATCAAAATTATCGCAAGACAACAATCTTTTCGCCCTTGAGCATTATGTCGGCACTTTCATTGATGCTGCTTGGTGCTAAGGGACGTAGTTATGCTGAGCTTAGCGCAGTCTTTGGCTTATCCGATACGGTTAAGTTGCATGAACAATTTGGATTATTATTGCAAGATGTGCAGCAGCCAACGAGAAAAACAACATCCCCGCTGCGTACATTGGATCCATGGCATAGCAATAGTTTACGTAGATCTCTGCGTACTTATCCAAAGAATCGTACAGCACCGCAGGAGGTGCATGTGGCAAATGGATTATTCTTGCAATTAGGCTACAGCTTAAATCCAAGCTATAGGTAAACTATATATATATATCTATATATGTATACATCTACATATATCTTACTCACTCTGTATCTTTATCTACCTGCAGGCAAGCAATAACTCAAATCTATAAATCGGATGTGCAAATTTATGATTTTGTGGGAAGTCCAGCGACGGCCAGATATAGTATCAATTCATGGGTAGAAAAACATACAAGAGGAAAAATTACAGATATTTTATCTGATGATTTAACTAAAGATACACGCATCATATTGGCCAATGCCTTGTACTTTAAGGCCATGTGGGAAATCGATTTTATTAAAGGTGCCACTAAAGTGGAGGATTTCTATCCTAATGGTGAAGGTACTCAACCAGCACTACCCGTCGAAATGATGGCCGGTGCCGGAGCTTTTCCTTATTACGAAGATCAATCGTTGAATTGTCGCATTGTTGGACTACCATATCATGGTAATATGACTACGATGTATGTATTGCAACCGTTCAGTTCATCGGTGGAAAGTTTGGAATATCTGCAGCAAAAATTGACGGCAGAAACAATTGAATATTTAATTAGCCAAATGATGCGGCGTTCGGTGCTTATGGCTTTACCCAAAATGCATATAACCGAATCATTTAAAATGAACAAAATGTTACAGCAAATGGGAATCGGTGGAATCTTTAATTCGGTTCAGAGTGATCTATCATTGATTGCCAATAGTACGCCAACTGCAAAAAATCGTGCTGTCTTAAGATCTGGTGGCCTAGAGAGTTTGTATAATTTGGAGGCACAACGACAAGCCGAAGCAGCATCTCAGTTACCGACGCCACCATCAGATTTGATTGTTTCCGATATAGTGCATAAGGTTGATTTTGTTGTCAATGAACAGGGCACAGAGGCAGCTGCTGCATCGGCGGCAATACTTAAAAAATCTGGTCCCGAAGTAACATTCCGAGCTGATACACCATTTATTGTATTGGTGCGTCACGATCTGACAAAACTTCCATTATTCTATGGCATTATTAATGAGCCACCAATCGCCAAAGCAAGTTCAACGATCCAATAATTGCTAATTTAATTTTTTACTATATTTAGTATTTAGCATATAATTACATGTATTTCTTTTTTTAAAATTAAATGTTAAATATCTTTTTTACATTTTAATTATACTGAGAGAATTTTCCCATTTTAAATTTCGCGCTTCGATGGCGTTTTAGCTTTTATCGATAACTGTCGTTGAATGTAAACACTAATCGGAATACTTTGGAAAGTGAACGAACATTTAGTTCACAATTTATTTTGCATATGCGCATTTAGAATAAGAGTTATAAGAGTATGTCAAGCCAAATTTGTATTTATTTGATATTAAGAATAAATTATAAGTGAATAAAAATTTTCAGTTGTTTAAGTAATTAACAAACGAGGTTAGCACCATTCACTGTGAATAGCATATGGCGAATGTCACACTTTTTGTGTGAATGACACATGAGTCAGCTGTTGAGTTTTCAAAGACACAAAGTGCACAGAAGTTGTGTGCTATTGAAAATTATCTCTTATTTTACGCTTGACTGATATATCATCATCATTACGCTGTGTTCCGTCCACTTGTACAGTCGTACCCAGATAAGCAATAAATATGGGAGACAGTTCTGATGAGGAATATCTGGCCACTGATTGGTTGCCCTACAGTGAACGTGAGGAATGGTCCGATGTGACGCCGTTGCCACAGGATGATGGTCCCAATCCTGTTGTATCCATAGCCTATAGTTCAAAATGTAAGTATACATACAATAATTGAATGCAAATAATTTAAATAATATTACATTTTCAGTTCGTGAGGTGTTCGACTATATGCGCGCCATTATAGCCAAGGGTGAAAAGACCAAGCGTGCCTTAGACTTGACTACAGATGCTCTAGCACTTAATCCGGCCAATTATACGGTGTGGCAATATAGACGTGAAATATTACGTGAACTTGATGCCAATTTACAGGATGAATTGGATTATTTAGAGGAAGTGATTGGTCAAAATGCTAAAAACTATCAAGTATGGCATCACAGACGCGTCATTGTTGAAATGATGAACTGCGCACAATGGGAACTAGAGCTGACACAGAATGCACTCGATAATGATGGCAATGCTAAGAATTATCATGCCTGGCAGCATCGTCAATGGGCCATACGCACCTTCAAGTTAGAACAACTGTGAATTTAAAACCATTTAAGAAAATTATTTTTAATATTTTTCCTTTTTAGTCTTTATGATGATGAACTTGAGTTTGTGGATCGTTTAATAAGCGAAGATCAACGTAACAATTCTGCATGGAATCAGAGATTCTTTGTTCTGAAACACTTGGGTTTCACTCCAGAGGTTATCAGACGTGAACTTGCCTATGCAATGGATCGTATACGCATCATTAAGAACAATGAAAGCGCATGGAATTATCTGATTGGTGTACTACGACAAAGTGAGAGTGGACAACTTAATAGTTCACCAGAGGTGATCACATTCAGTGAAGGTTTATATAATGCTGGCAATCGATCACCATATCTTTTGGCATTCTTAATTGATCTGTATCAGGAGCAAGCACTGGAAACTGATAAAGAAAAGGCCGAAAAGGTTTATACACTATGCGATGATATGGCCAGTAAACATGATGTGATTCGACGTAAATATTGGAAATATGTAGCTGATCATTTAAAAACACAGCTAAACAAGGCATCCGAAACAACAGAATCATAATTGAGCTATCAACTGCCAGCTGTGCCAGATGTCTGAGATCAGAGAGAGAGAATTACCAGTTTTTCATTAGTTATAAACTTTGTACGTAATACGCTGACTTTCAGTATAAAGAAAATACATACCACATTTAGATAATACAGATTTCAAAGCACCTTAAAAATTGTGTGGCAAATTAAGTTAAATGATTTTTCAAATTTAAATTTTAAATAAATATGTACAAATATATTTATTTACCAAAATGCCATCCATCAACTGCCTTTTCTACACGTAAGAAAAACCTTGTGTACATTTTTGCTTTTATTTATATCACAACAAATATCTGTTGTCTGTCTTTTGCCTTCCTACCATTTGTTTACTTGTTGTGTGTTTGTACACGTAATTTTCATTAACAATCAAAAAAAGAAGATAAATTTATCTATGCGCATATTTGTTATCATCTGTGCTGTTGCAGTGGGATAAAAAAAAAAGAAAGAGGAAACTAACTTGGTAGAAAAATGTTCTGCTGTTGTCTCAATATTGTTATTTATTTAAATTTGCTTGTTTTTCAGTTTTGTTTTAGTTTCGAGTACATACAATATAGCAGTTGTAATATATATAACGTGTTTTTGTTTTTTTTTTTGTGTGTTTTTTTATATTTTTGTCATTTCGTTTTTGTTTTCTTTTTTCATTATAATTTGATTTTCTTGCGTATATATATATATATATATTTGTTTTTTTTTTTTGAGTTTTACATAATGGAAAATTTTTTAATAGATAGGCAAAGGCAAAAATGTTTGTGTTGCTGCATTTTGTTGGAGTTTCACTAGGGGAAATTTCAGGTTCTAAAGCTTATTTTCATCTTGGATTTTATAGAATCACATAAAGAATATAGAAATTCTTAGCATAATTCTTTCGATTTTCAATGCCTTTTTTTTTGTTTCTTTGGTTTCTATAAAATTTTGAAAAAAAATAAAAATTAGAACAATTTCATATGACCCTTAAGATTCTTTTGTTATTACCTTTGCATAGTAAGTAAATACTTAAAATAAAGCAGAAGACATCTTTGGCGTGTTTTTTTTTTTGTTTAGTTCGGCTAAAAAGTATTGTTATTATTATTCTTTTGTTTTTGTCTGGAATTATTTATTTCTTATGTAGGAGCAAAAATCATTTTTCGAATACTCTTTTTTTTATTTTTTGCATATAGTTTAATAAAATTTCATAATAATAAAATATATATTTGTTATATTTTTTTTTTTTTTTTTTTTGTATTAATTTTTTTTTGTTGTTGGGGTATATATAAATTTGAAAAAGCCTAAAAATCCAAATGTTGTTAGTACAATAATAATATATAATTATAATTTATAACATATCTTTTCAAAAAATCAAAGCATTATTTCTCTTGCGCCAAGTTAAATATAGTTTTCATTCTTTTAATTTGAAAATTATTATTTAGTTTAGCTGAAGAAAAGGATGGAAAAAAAATCAGAGGACTGAAACGATTTTAATAGATTTTATAGGGGATTGGGAATTGGAAAAATATTTTAGTGTTTCTTATTTATTTATTTATTTATTTTTTTGGTACCAAAACCATTTTTGTTGTTTTTTTTTTTTTTGTGTAATTTTTAAAAATTGATTTACCTGTTCTGAGTTTGCTTGGAGCCAGAAAGAAAATATTTGACCTTTTGAGTTGTTATTGTTGTTTCTGTGTGTGTTTTTCGTCTTTAACAATTTTATATATGTCTATATCGTATTATAATACATATATATGCATGTATATATAATATATATATATATTTATATAATAATTTATTTTTTTTTTGTTTTTTTTTTTATCATACTTTTATACGCTCCATTTTGAGTTCGCACTTTTTGTTAGCAATACAGTTTTGTTTTGTTGTTGGTTTTTTGTTTTGTAAAAGCATTTTTAGCAAAAAATTAAAAAGTTCCGTTTTGTTCTTTGTTCATTTCTAAAATCTGATCATCATAAACAGCGTTTTCCATTATTATTATTATTATAAATAATTATTATTATTATTGTTAAGTTTTTTTTACGTAGATTTTCATTTAGGCTTCTCCTATGTCTTTTAAATATATAAAATAAATTTTGTTCTTTTGTTTTTGTTTTTAGCAATTTGTCGTATTTGAAAAAACACGCTGCGCTTTTGTGTGAGGAAGCTTCATATACCATCTATAAATATAATCATACATAGTTATATGTAAATACTATGTAGATAATTCTTTATCTTTATCTTTATCTGTTTCGGTTTCTATTTTTTTTTTTAGTTACTTTTCTTTTTTGTTTTTCTTTTTTTTTATATATATATTTGTTTATATAATTGTTAAAAAATTAACGCCACTTGTGCCGTGCTAAGTTTTTAAGTACAATCGATAATCGACAGTCCTATCCGATTCGATTCCGATTAGAGTCCCCCTATAGGTGTGCCTAGCTCTAGGTGTGCTTACAACTTTACATATGTAGTTACATATACAAGTTAAATATTCTTTCTTCTCTTTTTATATATATATATATGTATATATATTTTATATACAATATGTCAACATTTTCGTTATACAATAATGAATGAAGTTTTTTTTTAAATTATAATAAAAATTAAGTCATATTTTGTTAATTTGTGTCAAGTTCTAATCACAATCACAATCGCACAATCAAAAAATTAAACCATATACAATAAAACGAAAAATCGTTGAGAAATTTGATTTTCCCTTTTAGTCGACATACTGTATATATATATATAGTACTATATATATATTGTTATTTGTTATATGTATGTATACATATGCAATTCTGTATTTATGTATGTGTGCATAGAGCTCCTCCAAATCAATCTGTGACTCTCTTTATACAACTCTATGAGTTGCATTCATCTATTTATCCTCCCCAATACCTTCATCAGTTGTTGTCTTACGCTCTCTAGCCTCTTCGTTGCTGATATCACATTTTTCAGCTAACATATCCTCAATACCTTCATCATCCACCTGACTCTGACTCTCGCCAGGCACATGCTTACGTAACGGTAGTGTAACACATTCACCCTGAGGTAATGGCGGAAACTTACTATAGGATGTATTACTTATGGTGCCCACTGTGCTATCCTCATAGCAATTGGGTGTCATACGGACGCGACATGTTTCATATGCCTTAACATAGCCCAGTTTCGTATACAGATTCCTGGATGCATCATTATGTGGACGTATCACAACGAAGGGCGTATAGCCGCGCTCAATAACAAGCTGAGTCAACGCCTTGGCCAGACGTATGCCATAACTGAAATAAAATTTATGTAACTATATATCGATATCTATATATATAGATTGAATTAAATTTATATGTACCCCATGCGTCGATAATCTGGACGTGTTTGCATTGAAAACATAGCGCCATAATATGAATGTACCATCCATGCGGCAAGCTCATTGGTATCTTTACGAAAGATACCCAAACCGGGCAAAACACGCACTAGGATATCAAATAATTTAACGCATTCGATTTCATTGGCCGGATATAGATCGTGTATGCCTTGGACATTATCAAGTGTTAACAAACGCATTTCAGCATCATCGGGTAGCGGCTCTAGCTCCAATTCCGTATTGAGCTTATTACATATATAGATATCACCACTGAGTCTCTCCATAAGTCCAAATTTTGAATAGAAATCATCCAGGCGATTCATAATAGCGATGTGCGTAAAGTTCAGGTACAATGGCTTCTGCCAATCTATAAGTACATCTTCGGTGCGCATCATATCGACATGTTCGATTTGTGCGGATGGGCAAAATATTCCAAATGCTTGGTATATATTGTTGTACGGCTAAAATATATAGAATTTTAATTGTAATTGTAATCATATAATTATAGAAATAAATATAGATACTTACCGTAAGCGTGCATCCTGGAAAATGTAATATTATCGGTTTTTCGGGCCAATCTTTAGCAACATAAAACTTGAATTCCCAAATACGATCATTCAGGTACGTTTTAATGGTTTGATGAAACTGTAATAAAAAAATTAACATAATGAAATGAATTTTCGTGTAAGCTTTCATAATATAAGGATTAAAGTACCAAAAAGTATGCTATACAAAATTTAGAAAGTGTAAAGAAAAGTCGGAAGAACTTTAACTGTTATATAAATTTCTATTTCAAACGAAAAATAGATGTATGTATATGTTTATATAGAGAGCTTTCGTCATCCTATTATGATATTTGATCCAAAAAGTTTAATGGTTTTACTGCGAAAATTTGGTCTTTTGTTTATGCAAGAACATTTACAATATTTACCATACATGTGGGCAAGGTCTTAGTCATTGTTATGTTATGGTATTACCTTCAAATTAGTATACGCTTTTATGGCACTAAATTGTTTGCCCGACTCGACTGACTTTGCCGATTCTAGACTCGCCCAACGTGAAGGAATTCTGCATAAAAATCGAAACTTTAACCAACAACAACAACAACAACGATAATAACGACACCAAAAGCAAACTCCAATGTCGGCCCAGTTCTTGAAACTGGTGCCAAGCCAAGTGCCACGCCCCGCATCGTAACCGCCTTTGTTTAAGCAGAAGAGAAGTACAATGGTACCGAAAGGGAATGAAGAGTACAAAGCAAACTTGAACACGTGATGAAAAGGCGCACAGAGGCGCATAGTAGGCGTAAGTTGGAGGCCTAAAGGAGCTAAGAGGGGGCGTGGGCATTAAAAATTGAAGTGAAATGGGCGTAAACAGTAATAAAAAACAGGTCAACATCAGCGATGAGGCACTCTTTCTCTTTCACTCTGTGAGATTAGGTCTGAGATTGCATGACTCCGCGGTCTAAACGGGCATTGGAGGTAATTGTTGTTTAAATTACATGAGAATGGGGGCGTGTCTATTGTTTATATAATACAACTACTAAATACTAGTTAGTATATACTAGTATAATATAACAATTATTATTGTTTTTTTTACAGATAGATAGTTATGAATATTGTTAAGCTTTAACATTTTATACATACCTTTAATGATTCCGGCAGATAGCGTTCTAAAGTTACCAAAATTTCTGGAAGCTCTGATTCATGCACCAAACGAAAGTGTCTACCTTCAGGAATGATTTCCATTTCTGTAAAGAGAAAACAGAAAACAATTATAATTATAAATTACAATTGCAAATCGGTTATAAAAACTGTCTGGGAATTATTTATGCTTGATGTACGTTGAGATATTCAAAGTGTCTCAAATAGAAATTGCAATGGATTTTTTTTTCTATACCCACAAACAGCATTGAAAAAAAGGTATATAAAATGTGAATAAATGTTGGTAATAAGCTAAAACAAAGGCGTAACAGATTTCAAAGACTAAGAACTGACTACAGGGTATTTTATGGTCGACTCATAACTCATTATTTTTGCGCAGATGAAAACCAATGTCCAATTCGCAGTCTCTTTCTCTCTCTCTCTCAACTTTGCTCTACTTCCCCCTTCTTTACTCCATAAAGACGTCACGTTTTGGCCTCATTCAAGGCCAAAGGAATTGCTCAACACAACAATAATAACAACTAACAAGAAACGAAAAAAGAGAAACATGTCAAAAAAAAAATAGCTGAAATATGTGAAATGAAAAAAAAAAGAGGACGACGGCCCAAAGCTGACGACAGACTCAAATTTGCTCATGATGCTGTCATTTTTAGCTAATACTGAACTATAAACCAATACTAATCATTTATAAGGGAGAAGACGACAACGAACTTTCAATGTTGCTTCTATTATCCAATTACATATAGTATCTGTATCTGTAACTGTATGTTGTGTGTTGAGCTAATTTGACTGATTTGCGGATAAGCACAAGATTGGGGAACATTTATACAAT
This sequence comes from Zaprionus obscuricornis, assembly GCA_037044475.1. Taxonomy (NCBI): domain Eukaryota; kingdom Metazoa; phylum Arthropoda; class Insecta; order Diptera; family Drosophilidae; genus Zaprionus; species Zaprionus obscuricornis. The sequence continues at coordinate 17,373 of JBAMBR010002386.1, read as the reverse complement.
AATCAGCTAAAGTTGATCGATCGAAATGCTTTACAATTTCAATTTGTTTATTTAATTTAGTTTATAGACACTTTATATAACAAAATTAGATAATTTTATGGATAATAACAAAAAGGGAAAGAGAAAGAAAATATTCAAGTGATGTAAATGAAGAAAGTTGCGAATAAAATAGAGCTTATTGGCTAAGAAAAAAAATTAAAATAAAAATTTGACTTGGAAATAAACCACAGCTTGACAAAGAGTCAGTTTTGTTACTGCTTAAACTGTTCACACAGCTGAAGGTAGACACTGTAAGAAAGAACGGCAAAGCGAACTCAGCAGACAGCCGCAGTGTATAACCGATTAACGGGAATCTACACAGAGCGAGGCTTGGCGCTGCAGGCAGCAGCTACTGCGCTCAGCTCAAAGCAGCATATAACCGATAAGCATGAATATTAAGAGAAACAGACTTGCAGAGCGACGTTGATTCGCTCAGCGCTCAGTGTATGTTAGCTCAGCGATGCCAGTAACCGATTAACGGAGATCGAACAGCTGCACTTTAACTGTTGTCCTGCTAATAATAAGAATTGAAGCTACAATTTTATAGTTTTCATTATACAGTAGAATCCGGTTATAACGACTCTGCTTATAGCGTCCGTCCGGTTATTTCGACGAAAACTCAATGGCTTGGTTGTCTCCATACAAACTGCTTTGGGTTAATGCGTCTTCCGGATATAACGACGTAAAATCGTTGGTCCCTTGAAAGTCGCTGTAACCGGATTCTACTGTATTTCTTATTGCTAAGTCCAATAAATGTCAAACTGTTTATGCTATTGGAAATGATTTTTAGCTGTGAAATAAACAAGCGTTGGGAGTTTTACCTATATTTAACTTTTCTATTTAATTTGTAACATTTTTCTTGTCAGTCTTTTATTTTTGGTTGATTATTTGGTTTCTGGACTACTTGGCTAGTTGACTGCTTAACTGGTTAACTGCTTGTGTGATTGACTGATTGATGTTGTGATTGATTGACTATAGTGCCAAAATATCATTACTCGTTTTCGCTCGTTGTTGTTTTTTTTTTCTTTACTGGGTTACTATGACTATTTATTACAGCTATTTGTGTCGAATACAACAACAACAACAATAACAATAACACTAACAATAACTAATAGAGACACGCCTTATACACATAACATGGGCGTAAATATGTAATAACTAATGTCTTCTTGGCTGGCGTGTTCAAATTACTATGAGTATGAGTATGAGTATTACTATGAGTATTAGTATTCGTATTAGTATTCGTATTAGTATTCGTTTAGTATTCGTATTAGTCATGTTCTCGCATACTTATGGCCGTGTTAGCACATTGCAGAGTTACACTGAGCGAAAATATCGTGTAATAGAATTATTTTTTAACTTTGTTTTCATTTATTTTATGATTTTTGTATGAAATTATTTTAAGAATTTTTTAAATAATTAAGCAGCATTTTCCTTGAAATTTAATTAAACAATAATATTTTTTCTCAGTGTAGCAACTGACCCATGCTATATAAGTGATTGCCAGTTTGTCTCTCTGTACGCTTGTGTGTTTGTGTATGTGTGTGTGTGTGTGTGTGGACACGCAGCTGCAGGTCAGACACTGACACTGGACAAGATATGTCTGCATATTTGCACGTCCGGCTCAGACATGTCAACGGAAAGGTCGTAAGAGAAAGAGCAAGTGAAAGCGCGAGAGAGAGCGAGAGAGAGAGACACAGAACGGAAGAGGAGCAAGGACAATGTAGGTGGAACATGGGATCTCAGACGGATTTGTGAGGTGCTTATAATACAAAATCAATATAAAGCGTTTCTAATCTGATGTCAGGCAATGCAGGTAGCGAACTAAAGAGGGTCAGGTGACAGGACAGATGCAGAACAAAAAAAAGAGACAGGGAAGGGAAAGGGGGACAAGAGAGTCGGGCCAATTCGCATAGCGAACATCTGTTCATATTACCAACAACTGGCTTTTTGTTTTGTTTACTTAGCTGATAAAAATACCGTTGACATTTCACAGCGACACCCCAGGGAGTCGCAACTAGATAGAAGACAGGAGACAAAAAAAAAACCAGCAGACATAGTGGAGAAGGAAGATATAATAGCGATAATAAGAGAGTGAAATCGTAGGGAGACAATGACACAGACGAATCGCTAGTCGGTGCAGGCAGACTAAGTGCAATTGCGATTTACAGATAGTTCGAATCCCGTAACAATTCCCATTACCATTCCCATTCCCAATCCCAATCTCATTGCCTACCGCTGTGACCGCGTCGCACTTGCCAGCCAATTAATTTTTGTTTTTGGCCCAATTATTGCAGTGCATTTGCCTGTGATGCGTTTATTTTTCTATACCCTATAATCGAATATCGTAGGGTATATTGAAATCAAAGCTAAAGCTTTTCAAAAATCTTCTATTAATTTTATGTAAGAGTATTACAAATTCGAACAAATAAAATTTGTTTTTAGCTAAGTTTTAAACTAACAGAAAATCATTTAACCAACTGTTGCTCCATATAAAACTCTAAACATTATACAAAAATATATAGAGTATTAAAAAGTCGCGTTAAGCATTGAAATGTTTAAAACGCGGAGATACTCTTGGTATAGAAATTATGTACATGAGATGAGGCCGAAGGTACTAATTGACATGCACATGTGCACATACGCGGGAGCAACTATAGAGCAAGAAAAAGAGGAAGATGATGAAGAAGGTGAAGTGATAGAAGAAGAACGACATTTTCAATATTTTCGTATCGCACAATTAAAAAGAAATGTTAACAGAAAAAAAATTATATATATAAAAATATATAAATTTGTAAATAGGAATCAAAATATATATATATATAAATGTATATATGTATCTGTATAGTATAACTAGAGAAAGCACTTACAAAAATATTAAATCCGTTGACCTTGTATGAATTTGTTGCTGTTGGTGTTGTTGTTGCTGTTGCTGTTGCTGCTTGTGGCTTCTGCGTTTTCCAATCCTTGCGAGAATTGTGGCTTGCGTGTGCTTTAGTTTTACCTTTAAATCTCTGAGTTCTCGATTATATATATATATATAAATGATTTACTTTTATATGTCAAATGATATTTGAAATTTGTTATAATTTTTTTTTTTTTAATTTATTAAATAAATTTTTTTTTATATATTTTATTTTTATTATTTATTTATTTTTGTTTATTATTTAATTTTGTAGAATTTATTTTGTTTTATTTTTGGAAAAATCGTGCAGTATGAAAATAAGTTATAGTATATATATATATATATATATATATATTTATATATATATAGTATTATAATTATTATTATTATTTTTATTTTTTTTTATATGCGAATCACAGATGTTCTTTAATTATTATTATAATTTTAATTGTTTTAGTGCTTTTTATATTAAAAAATGTTGTTGAATAGATTTTATTTTTTTGTTTTTTAGATTTTCGATTTGAAGTTTTTTTTGTGTTTATTATTTCGATCAGTTGTTGGTTAGGCCCTTATGAATGGAGGATGTCGGCAGGCCCCGATAATTTAATATAAGCTTCTTATGAAGACAATAATGCTGAGACAGAGATTTGAATTGAATTCTGCGATTATATGTATTATATATATATATATATAGCTGTATATCGGGCTTGTCTTTAGATATTTCAACTGTACTTTATATGAAATTCTGTACGTTTTTATTTATCTTATTGTTTGTTTGCTTTATTGTTAGTGTTCTTATTGTTGTTGTTATTGTTGTTATTATTGTTGTTATTGTATAGCCCCCGTTGCACCGCTCCTCCACAGACAGGCCTAACCAGCCAGGCAAGCCTGATGATGTTATTTGTTCTACTTCTTTTGCTTTTTCTTTCTACTGTTTTTCTTCTTGTTGTTGCTGTGCCTTTTGCCTTCGCTTTAGTTTACTTTTGCTTATATTGTTTGATGTATCGAAAGCAGATACAGCAACAACAGGCGGCGTTATGCTAGTCCAGCATGGCGGCTGACGACCAAAAGCAGGCAATTTGTTCTTCTCACTGCTGCTCACCGTCTCTTGTTGACTGCTGCTGCTGCTGCTGCTACTGCTGACAGCTACAGTTACTGCTGCTGCTGATGCTACTACTGTTACTTTTACTGCTGACTGCTGCTATTGCTGACTGTTTCCTTCTTCTTCTTCTTCTTTACGCTTGCTGTTTGACAGACGCGATCGTTCGATGTGTTTCTCTCTTTCTTTCTCCTGCTGTATGTCGTTTATGAGTTACTTTTGTATTTATTTTTATTATTATTATTATTATTATATTTTTTTTGCTGTTTTTCACTTATTTTACTGCCGCTTGCAATTTATGTATTTTTATGAAAATTGATTTTCCTTGCGTTTGCTTGGCCTGATTCCTAGTGCTGGTGCTGCACAGCTCTATGTGTGGGCTGTACTCGGTACTCGTTATGTCTGTCTGTCTGTCTGTTTGGCTGAGTTTGGTTATCCTTGTGCGGCGCCTGCTTTTGGCTTCACTTTGGTTTTTGGTTAGTTTGCTTTAGTCAGCCCCCAGCCCCAAGGACGCGCCACTTGGACACACACACAGAGGCGACACACAAACACACAGACACAGGCAACAAACACACACAAACGCGACAGAAATTGAATTTCGTCTAATTTTATTGTGTGTTAAACTTTTGGCCCTTTGGCTTCCCCCGGCGACTTCTTCGGCTTCAATTTCCTTTTCTTTTTTTTTTTTTTTTAGCTTAGGGCAATCTGTCTTCTCTTTGTTGTAGTTGTTGTTGTATATTTGTTGCCCCTTTCTGTTCTTTTTTTTTTTTTGCAATGCGTTCCAATTCGTTGTTGGTTTTGCTGTTGCTGTTGTTGTTGTTGCTGTGTGCGCTGCGCTGTGTCTTTGCCTTTGCCTTTGCGATTTGGAAGTTGATGTCTGGAATAATATTCGCAATAAACCGAACTAAGCTGTTTGACTGACGACAACGAACTGATTCTGAATCCAAGGAGCACAACCAGATGTTGCCACAAGTTTCTATATTGCTCATAAATGTGCCTGCCAGTGTGTGTGTGCGTGTGTGTGCACTGCAACGTGGCAACGTCGTCGTTGTCGTTGTCGTTGTCGTCGTCGTGTTTTGCCGACGACTTCGTTTATGTTCTTGTTGCTGTTGTTGTTGCCGCTCGTCCTCGTCTCGTGTTTGTTGTCGATTTGTTTTACTGTTTTCTGCCCTTTTTCGCCAAATTCAAGTTACTTCGACTTTTCCAACTTGTTTGCCTTAACAAACAATTTTTGTCTTCTCTGTCGTCTCTGTTATCTTTCTGGCAACCCTTAAATTTTAATTGCAATTGCAGCCATGTGCAAGCCTTTGGCATTTTAGCATGCATTTTCCATTGCATACTTTTGGGCGGCACTTGAAATATCATTGCGAAATTCATGAAATTCATTTATTTAAACATTTTTCCAATTAAAATTTAATTTTTATAAATTTTTTATAATTATATAAATTAAAATTTATAGTAGTGCATCAAGAGTTCGTGGTGTCATCGTTGCTGTTATTTATGTGCATGTTACCAGCACATTTAAATGCCGCTTGCAATTGTGTTTGTATTTTATTTTATGGCCCCGCTCGCTCACATGTTGCCCAAAAAAAAAAAAAAAATAAAAAAACGCGTCGTGCCGCAGCTGCTGCTCTCGATTCGCCAATATCTCTCTTGCACGCTCGCACTCTCTCTCTCGCTCAGCAGAAGAGATACTGAGAGCAAGAGAGCGTTAAATGAGTATATGTAGTATTGTTGCTGCATGCAACAACAACACACACATACACACGCATGCCACACACAGAAACCACAAGCGAATGAGACATCAGTTTGCGCTCAAACTCTAACCACCGCGTACGCTTTTGACTCCTTCACGTGGCTATTAGGGAGTTTCGCTCTTTCTTTTTTTTTTTTCCTTCCCCTTGCACTGCCTGCGCTGCGGCTGCGGCTGATGTTGCTGTTGCTGTTGCTGCTGTTTGTTTCACGCTGGCCACGCTGCGCTGCTTAGCGAAACTGTACACAGCAGGCAGCAACAGCAGCAGCAGTAACCGCAGTAGAAGTAGCAACAGCAGCAGCAGTAGCAGCAGCGGCAGAGGCAGCGGCAAATTTTTGCATGCGTTTCTAAACACACATTTTGGCAAAATGGCCACGGCGTCAGCGCAATACGTATACGCCACGTAGCGTCGCCATCATCATCGATGTGCACGTGTCGCCGGCTAATGCCGCAGAGAGAAAGTGAGAGAGAGAGAGAGCGTGAACGCATGATAGTTAGTGAGAGCATAAGAGAGCAGTAGAGTTTGAGGGAGAGTCAGGGAGAGGCTGCTTTTTTTTTTGGTTTTTGGAGTCGAATTTTCTACATTATATTTACCTGCACTGCCCACTCTCTTTCTCTTACTCGCTCTCTCTTTCTCCCGCATTCACTCTCACTCTATCTTTCTCTTGCTCTACATGTCACTTTCTCTGTTAGTCATTTGTTTTGTTTATGCCGCACAGCTGTGAGGCAGCCGAAAAATCATTTTAATCGACTTTTTTTTTTTTTTGTATTTTTTCTCTCTGTTTGTGGCATTTGAAATGTTTGACCAACCCCCAAGGGTAACAAGCAGCATGTGCTGAGTAGAGTAGAGCGAGCAGTGCAGTGAAGAGGAGTACAAAGTGGAGGGAGGAAGTTTCGGCTCAAGGTCGCGTGCGTGAATTGACTTTTTTATTGGCATCAAGTGGCGACATTCAAAACTATTTAAGTTCCACTTGCTTGTTGCCACTTGCCACTTGCCAGTTGTCACCAATACTCCAACTTCAAGTTATAACTCACACTTACGCTTACAGTCACGGTCACAGTTACAGTTACAGTTACAGTTACAGTAACAGTTACAGTTGCAATAATTAAAAGAGACAATGCGACGCGCCAAAAGTCAAAGGCGGCAAAGTGTTGGGTGTTGCAATTTGAAGTTGGCGACTAAGTTGCCCTTCCCTTATCCCCCTTTACAACCCTCTAGCTGCCGTTTCACAACTTCTTACTCGCACCAACGAACATGCAGCATATGAATCACGCAAGCCGCGGCAGCACGCAAAATAATATATATAAAAAAGAAGAGAAAAGAAAATAGGAAAAAAAAAATGGCAAATGACGCCAGCGAGTGCCACAATTTTTGCTACTTCTTCAACTACACAACAAAATGTACAACAATTTCTTCTTATTCTTGTTGTTGTTGTTGTTATTGTGCTGACAGTTCGCACCATGCGTGGTGTTGATCGTGGTGTCTCTCTGTCTATCTATCTCTTTCACTCTCTCTATGTGTGTGCTGTATAGTTGTTATAACAGTTACGCGAATCGTTATTTGATGCGCTCATTTCCAAGGAAACTTCAGTCATAAAAAAAAAGAAAAACTAAACACATATAAAAACAAAATAAAAAAAAAATACAATTTCGCGAGAGAATCAGCCAGATTTACATGTGTGGGGGTGGGGGGGGAGTTGCTAAAGGTAGCATAGAATGCTTTATCAGCTGTTTTCGCATGTTTCTCCATAAGCTTTGAAAGTCTGCGCAAACAAAATTTCATTTTCCAACTAACTGTAAAACTGTTTATAAATTGGGGCCAATTTTGCGGCATTTTTTGCAATGCCAAAAAAAAAAAAATATTCGATTACATTACGAGGACGTCAGTGTCAACAGTTGACAAACGGTTGGCTAAATGGCTAAAATGGCTGAAAAGGCTGCTATGCAGCTGTAAAGGTCATGGCTTAGTCGTATATGGCCTATGGAGTTTTGTTGACGCCGGATTACTCATACGTAACGTTGAACGGAAGTACAATGAAATGCAGCCCATTGTTTAAAAAGCTGAGCTCTAGGACGTATTGCCATTGTATGGTCAAACGTGCATGACTGACACGTGTAGCAGCAGCAGCAGCAGCAGCAACAGCAGCAACAGCAGTAGCAATAGCAGCAGCAGCAGCAGGCGCATTAAAGCCGGCAAAACGGTAATAAGTGAGGCAACGTTAATGTCAGGGTCAAGTCCGTCGCAGTAGTCGCAGTAGCTTATTGCATGCATACTACCATATGTATATCGGTTATTTTGTTTAATTTCTATATATTATATATGTATGTAGATATTACATACTCTCGCACTTGTACTGCATAAATCAAAGTGAAAGCAACAACAGCAACAGAAATAACAACAACAAAAACAATGGCAAGTACAGTCAGCCCTTACGTGTTGTGGCGTTGTAGCTGCAAATTCTTATTTATTTAAAAGCAATTGACAACAGCCAACAGCTGCATACTTTGGGGACACTGTGTGGTCAAAAACACACACACACATACACACGCACGCACACATGCACTCAGAGACATGCCACGTGCCACCCATAACACAGCACCCAAAAAAAAAAAAAAAAAAAAAAAAACAACTGAGCAAGTGACCTTGACTTGCCAGTTGGCAATTAGAGTTATTTTCATTTGCAATCAGGGACATATTTATTTAACGACGCATCCGGCAGAGACAAAAGTTGCCGAGAGAAATAGAGAGACATGCATAAAATATATGTGCATTAAATATTGATGCCAAAGCGATTGTGATGAAATTCATTGTTCAGAGTTGCCAATATGCGAATAAATGAAGCGCATTTATTTGCGCAAAAATTTGAATTATAAAACAAAATATGCTGGTAAATTTATTTTATTAATTAAATTTAACTATAATTAAATTATTATAAACGTTATTTAAATATATCTTCATAGCTATTGAATTAAATTTAAATAAATTTAAATTTATTTTTACGGTTAACGTTTATTTCGTTTTATAGTTACAACTTTAACGAATTCAAATTCAAACTTGCAGCTGCTGTTGTATTAAAGTGTGACCATATACTCACGAAATAAATATTCTAATTACTAACTATCGACAACTGAATATAAATATCGAATTCACACATGCTTGACAAATATCGATGAAAACATTTAAAATTATCGCCTGACACATTATTATCGGATTCCGATCAAAACAGCTGTTTTTGTTTTGGTTATGCTATGACTCTGTAATAAATTACTCAGCACAGTTTAAAATCTGTAAAATTTAAATTCTAATTAGATTTAACAGCATAATAAGGCCGCAATGCAGCATGATTTATATGTATGAAATAGCTTAACATTTGTGTCAATAAGCAATCAATGTATTTGTTATATTCTTCCTACCTGATTGCCGACAACAGAGCAAATCTAATGTTGTGCTCAATGTTAAAGCATTTGGGCGAACTGTTAACTGTTTCAGTCTACTTTGTGAAATCAAACGGGACGGACGTGTTTTTTGCTTTGACAATTGAATTCGCCGAAAGAAGCACAAAAATATTTATCAAGTTTGCGTGTTGTGTAAAATAATGTTAAAATAAGACAAAAAATTATAAGAATAAAGTGCATTTTTTTTTAAAATAATAAACAAATTATTAACGTAGCGCTGTGCGCATATTTTGTGTTTGATAAAAAAAATAAAGAAAGAAATCAGTGTGATTTTTGTTGTATTAGTTGCATAACCCTTGACCATTCATTGTAAGCGCCAAAATAAGAACGCAGGAAAGCAACAACACTAACAAAACAAAAACAACAACAGTAACAAGCACAACAACAACAACAAACACAGCATATTGTATATAACTTGCTTATGCAAAAACAAAGCGAATAATAAGCAGAGAGCGAAAATAAAATAAGATTCCATTGCGGTGTTGCGGCCGTTGCCGCCGGGAACAGAGCCACAGCCGCTCGCCGCTACCCGTCGGCCCAGAGATCTGATCTCTGAGCTACTTGTAAAAAAAAAATTAAAGTGCGCGTTAATTATCCAATAATAATAACACTTGTTTTTATAAACATTTTAACGTGTCTGTGCATTGCTGCGCTCACCAAAAACAAAAAGAAAAAGAGAGTAAAAATTAAATTATGTCTCAAAATCGTGATACATTAATACATCTGATTGCCGGCGGGTAAGTTAAAAAAAATTAAGTTACTTTTGTTTTTATTGCGTCTTATCTTGCACGCTCTCTCTCTCTCTAACTCTTTCGCTCTGTTACTTTGCTCTCAGTGTATGTTTGTCGCGCGCTCTCTCTCTCTATGTCGGCAAACTAGAAACCAGTTTTAGTTGGAATTGAACGTCGCAATTGCGATAAGTTTGCTAAGAAAAACAAAAACAACGACAATTAGACAATTGACCTGCAGCAATCGGGAAAGTTGGCAATGGCGCCAAAAAAAGAAAAAACAAATTATATTGAAATAGAAGGAAAAGCTGACAAACAACAACAAGGCAAACATTTAGTCATACATATATATATATACGATGTATGTTTATCTAACAATCATCTGGTAGAAATATCATGCAGACTTCACGTGTTCATACGATTTATTTTTGGGGAAAACTGTTCACGTCCCACGCTGCGCAAAAATAATTCAAGATAAACGTCACGCAAAAATCCGTCAATTAAAACAGCAGCAGTGGCAGACGAAAAAAAATCACACACACACACACATTCACCAAAAAAAAAAAAATCTAAAACAACAACAAGAAAAACATGAAACGCAAAATCAAAACATTAAAGAGCAAGAAGCAGATAAGATTAGTAATGCCTACGTTACGTTGACATAGCAGCAGGCGAATGTTGAGATGCCCTTCAATTGATTCGATTATCATTATCATTTCAAAATTTTAATTCGTGTGCTTTAATTTTTCAATTAAAAGTAAATAATGCTCTGCACAAGACTTATATATATATATACATATATACAAGATCTATATTAATAAATAATATATAATTTATGCATATGTAAATATGAAATTGGAAAGTAACATTTGCGGTTTATACATTTTTATTGGCGTATTATCTGATAAGTCAGAAAATATTTTACATCAATGCGGGTGAAGTTACTGGGAGGAGGGGGGAGGGTTGCAGCAGTCGCTTGTAAAATAAATCATTTCTGTGCTGCGATGCTTAATTTGATTTCGTATCAACAACAACAACAACATCAACAAATTGTAATTTACAAAAGGCAACAAACAACAACGAATTTTAATTTTATTGTTATTGTTGAATTGTTCGCCTGTTGTTCTATTTATAGACTTGCAACTTAATTTATTTATACATATATATATATATATATGTGTGTGTGTGTGTGTGTGTGTGTGTGCGTTGTTTTTGTTTTTTTTTTTTTTAAATTTATCGCATACTCTGCACTTAAAGCAAAGTATATCAATTTTCAGAATGTTTTAGTTACAACAAATACAATTGCAAAAGTTGTTTACCAACCGGTTTTCTGAATATTGTTTTTTTTATTGTTTGTGTAACACAAAAGCAAAGCAACGCAACGCAATGCAAAAGCAAAGCAAAGAAATTCAATGCCAAAGTGTAAGTAAATTGAACTAGAACGTTGAAAATTGTTATTGATAGATGGATGAGGCAGGAGTAGGAGTGGGGTGTGGTGGCTATGCTAGGCGTTTCAAGCACTCTATATGTGAGTCGAGCCTCTGCGCTCTGTTTTTTTTTATTTTTATTTTCAATTGTTGTTATTGTACAATTAACATTTTTTTTTTTATATAAATCACTGCGAATAAATAAATATATTATATATACATATATAGTAGACATATTCAATATTATAGTATATATAATTAACATTGCGACTATAACACATATAGTAATAAATAAGAACAAGAACATTTTCTATATACATATATTTTTCATTTTTAAAAATCATTTTCATAAGAAATTTTGAATTTTTTCCATAATTGACTGTAAATTAAAAGTTAATTAACTGCATAGCTAATTAATATTTTATTCTATTATTCATTTAATTTCAAGCATTAAGTATTCCTCATATGAAGTTTGCTTGCATCTTCTTGCAAAACAACAAAAACAAAAAAATGAAAAAAAAATAAAATTGCCGGCCGGCCGGCTTCATATGTAAAACTAAAACTTGCATTATTTATACAGCACAAATTATTTTTACATACATATTCATATATGTATGTATGTGTATGTCTCTCTGTGTGTGTGTGATGTTAGAAACGTGTACATACATATGTTTTTTTCTATAGATTTTGTTTTTTATTCTTTCTTTGGTTTTATTTGTGTTTTGTAAACAGCTTAAAGCTAAGTAAAACAATTGTGAAAGAGACAACGATAAGACTCACGTTGCACATTGTGTGTGTTTGTATGTTGTTGTTGTTGCAACATATGTATGTACATGCAACTAGCTTCCCCAGTTTTGGTAACCTGAGCAGCAGAGTAAAGCAGATTAAATAGAAAACTATGTTGCTTACTTTTATGTATTACTCATATTCCATTATCTTTAGTATATACACAAATACATATGTATATAAACCTTAAGTATATTTTCTGTGGTATCTTTCGTGTTGACACACGTTACTATCGTTTGAAAAACAACCTTGCAGTTGTTCATACACACACACACACACACACATACACATACACACACAATACATGCATAAAGATAACATGCATATAAAGTGGACATTGTTTATCGTTATAAATAAACTAAAATAAACTCTTGACATGCATCCAAAGTAAGTTTTCAAGTTGAAGAATATTCGATGCATTGCATTGCATTGAGATAAATTGTGAAATAGCAAGTGCAGACTAATTGCCTATTGTACGAGAATATATACATATATAGTATAATATAATATTATTGTGTATGTTTACTAATGAGACACAACATTTATAGCGTAGTTATTATATATATGCTATATACAGTAGATTCCGCTTATAGCGACTTTCAAGTGACCTACGATTTTACGTCGTTATACCCAGAAGACGCACTAACCGAAAGGGGTTTGCATGGTGGCCAATCAAGCCAACGAGTTTTAGTCGCAGTAACCGGACAGACGCTTTAAGCAGAGTCGTTATAACCGGATTCTACTGTATATCTGTATATGTATGTGTTACAATCTAGAGCCAAAACATTGTCACGCATTGCATAGCATAGCAGCATTATTTATTTATTTTGTTGGCATTATTTCTATTCTATTTTCAGTTTGATTGGCACTAAAGTCTATACTCTCGAATCTATTTTTCATTTTCTAGGGTATATACAGTGGCAAGTCATTCGATTTTTCTTAATAAAATTTATAAATTTCAATTAAATATCAAAAAATTTAGCTGTTAATTTAACATAAAAGCAATGAACTGTTAACAGAGTATCGCAATTATATTTAACAGCGTATGTTAAAGCTTAACAGTCGCTGTTATTCATATATTATTGTCTGACCATTTTGGCTGCTTGTTATTATAAAACTTTTGCTTTTATTTAACGAAATCAACAAATCAACACAAAGATAAATGCGATGCAAGTTGTTGTTGTTGTTGTTGTTGTTGTTGTCGTTCGATTTGTTTTGTTTTGTTTTGGTTGTAACGTTGTTGTAGGAGAGGGGCAAACAAACTCTTTCTGGCACATTGACTCAGTTGAAGGCGAATGCAACCACAGAGACAATAACAACATTCCCAATGAGCGATGCATTGAAAGACTAACACTGAGCTGGTTGGTGGGGGGAGGGGCAAAAGCAAGAGGTAGAAAGAAATAAAGAAAGACAGAGAGAGAGAGACAAAGAGAGAGTGTGAGCGTGCATGGCGAACATTGACGTGCTGCGACATGAAAGCAAACAAGACAAAAACAAACGACAAATGACAAATGACACACGTTATATAAGCTTAAATAGATTTCAGCTATTTTAAGATCAGCATGGGATGCAAAGATGCTATTGTTACTCTGTATATGTATGTGTATGTGTGTGTTTGTGTGTGTTTTGTGGGCGGATTAAGCTTGTAACTTATAAGAAAAATGTTTTATTTACAAGTCGCATTTCCTCAAATCACGCTATAAAATCAGCTGTTTTTTTGTGATTTCTTTGTATAAAAAAAAAAAGGTAACATTTTCGTTTTCTCTTCTTTTGAAAATCGTCTGCATGCCTTGACGCACGTACGCAATATTCACATTTCAATAATCTTGACGCTGCCCCCTTTCTCTTCTGTGTCTCTGTGTATGATTTTCGACAGCTTTTCAGTTGAACTTTGTGCCTTTGAGGCACTGAAATACTTGAAAGGATAATAAAATGATTAGAGAATGAATAAAATACCAAATCGCTGATACTATATATAAATATAGTTGATATCTATACTATATAATGATATATATAATTTTGATAAATATTATAAATAGTTGCAAAAATTTGTTTACAAAAATTATGTCAAGGGCGCACGTTTTATATTCCCATAAAATATTTGTAGAACATATAATATATACATAAATATATTCATATACATATAGATACTTATACATACATATATAGATACATATGTATGTAGAATATATAGATTCACCTACATATTCATTTGGCACATAATTTGGCTAAACAAGTTTTCCGAGTGTTTGCTCTGCCAGATGAAGAACATTTTATTTACAAATTATAGTATATATGTATGTATAATATATGTTTATAAACAAGCTAAGGTCTCGTGCCAAGTTCATTGAATAAGGAAATATATAAATTTTACTATAATATATATATACTTAATTTTTTCTATTTATATTATATACGAAAATAAATTATATTAAATAATTTATTTTATCGTAATGCATTTTAAACTTTGACCTACATAAAAAATAAAAACATACAAAAACTTTCCATCGATTTCATAATCTGCGCAACTAGCAAAAAATAAAAAAAAATAAAAAAAAAAAACAATAGCGCATTGATAACAAATTCCGGCAAAAAAAAAAAAAAGTCTGCGAAACGTCAAAAAAAAAATAAAAATAAAGAAATAAACGTATGAACGAACGACTGATAAGAATCGCCCCACCTAAAGTCGCCTTTGCTTTTATCAAGAAACAAAAAATGTGTCGCAAATTCTTGTATGGGAGTAAAAGTCGCTACTGAAGAATAATGATGATGATGACACACCAGCACACTCTATGTATAACGCATAGCGCAGACACCTTGCAAGGTTCGTTCTCTGTCTGCCAAATTTTCCACTCTTATCTGGCGCGTGTTGCGTATTATGAATATGACGATGCTGCTGCCTGCGATGTGAATTCAGTCAAAAAACAGCTAAATCGACCATTAACCGGTTGAGTTAAAAAAAAAAATTCACACTCAGAGATAAATGCACATACACAGAGGCCATTGAATTCGCGCTATGAATACTATATCTCTCTCTCTCTTTCACACAGTTTATATTATATATAATGCTCTAGATATATAGAGATACAGATATATATATAAAAAAAATCATTGTATTTTAGCAATGTGCGAACAAACACTTTTGTACGTCCGCATTCGAATGCATTTCATATAACGAGGGCTGATTAAAAACTTTGGATATACGATAATATTATTAAAGATTATAAAATACTATTCTAAATTTAACACTGAAATTTGAGTTATAGATAACAATAGGGAATTTAGTGTAAATTGTGTGACATTAAATTTCAAAGTACAGTCGAGTCCCGATAATTCAAAATTGCACGGGGATCATATTTTTTACGAATTATGGAGTATTTCGAATTATTTTCAAATTATTTATTGAATTTCTTTTCAAGGGAACAGAAATTTTTACGAATTATTGAGAATTTTGAATTAACGGGGTACGAATTATCGCGACTCGACTGTATAAGGAAAAGTTTACCTCTAAAGAGTTTACAATAGTTAAAAATTTTCAATTTTATTATATAGAAATTCTATATATAGTCATAATGAATTATCTTTTATTTTATCAATATAAACAAACTTAATTGTACAGTAATTTGTCATATTCTAATAATTTCCTTTGTCATAATATTGTATATGCAAAATAAAACTCACAAGCTAATTAACTAATTAACAATTGTCTGTCGGCAATTTGTCGGCCATATAATATATATATATATATATTCAGTATATAGAACAGATTGTCATTTGTTATTTGTACATCTGTCTAGTAGCGGATAAATTTAAGCACGAGTTTCATTGGGATTGACAATTCCCGATATAATGTTAATCATGAAATTCAATAGTCATCAATAGTGTGAAATCTTTGTTAATAAATAAATTCAATTTGTATAATAATTGAGATTGTTGTACTATAATCGAAACATTTATATATATATAGCTGCATTGCTGTAGAGTTCAAATAATGTTAAGAATTCACAATTAAATCGGATGTAAAATATTTCTTAGAGATCAGTTCAAATATTTAACATGTGGCGTGTTCTTCGAGTTTTTACCGGTTTCATGGCTAAATTATGTCATAGACAAATACCAGATTTTTAATTGTAGTCTATCTGTATCTCTACTCTATATATACTATATGTTCTATACTAATCAAGAATATATATATTTATATATATATAGTATAAGTTAAATCTCAACGTGGCTTCATATGTCTGACTGCTTGTGTTGCTGTTGCTGCTGCGACTGCTGTTGATAACTGATAAGCTCACGCGGCTTTGTCCGGTGTATGGTAATTCATTCCTTGGGCTCCTCAGGTTATCATCGACATTAGGTCAACATGCAACCGGTATAAACTGGTTTACAGTTGCCCCAGCTGTAATCTGAAATAGATTTGTGAAATTGTTTACTAGTTTTTGCGACGCCAGCAGATGACTTTACAAAATCACAAAACATACGAATATAAAATATAATGAGACACAGGTTATTTTTTTATTATTATTATTATTATTATTTTTAAAGAGTTTTACTAAATACAAATAGACAATTTAATGCTTATCTATAATAAATAGAGCTTAAGTTTTTGCTCACAATCTTCATTTAAAAACAAATTCATTTAAATTCATAAATTAACAAAAAAAAAAAAGAAATAAATTTGTTTTTATTTTCTAGAAAAAAACGTTGTGAAAATTTCTAGAATCATCACATTTAGCCACATTTACTGGTATATATATATATATATATATATATATATATATATATATATATATATATACTATAATAATTACTGACTATAAGTAGAAATACTTAAGAAGTATTCAGTTTTTTGTTGCGCATTTTGTTCGGAGATTTTCGTGTCATTCATTAAAATTCATTTTCCCTTTCGTTGTTTTGGGGCCTGTTGTTTGTATCATCGATCAAACTTTTGTTTCCATTTTGCACTGATTTCATTTAGCGAACCTGGAAATAATGATACAAAAGTTTTCTTTTTTTTTGCATAAACGAATTTTGTCATAAAAGAAATATATCGAAATATATTATAGAAATACAGTAGAATCCGGTTATAACGACTCCGCTTATAGTGTCCGACCGGTTATTATGACGAAAACTCGATGGCTTGGTTGGTCCCCATATACACTTATACATACAAACTC
>JBAMBR010002385.1:0-10895 GCA_037044475.1 Zaprionus obscuricornis | reverse complement strand
TATCTTTATTTGAAATGTTAAAGTTTATGTTACTTCAAATATGATTATATATAAAAAATATTTATATACCGGGTATTTTTACAGTCGTATGCTACAGCTGTAAAGTTTTCATCCGTTTGTTTCTTATTTTTTTTTTTTTGTGCTGTGCAATTTTTATGCTGCCGGTGTTTTTGCTAGCTGCTTGTGCCAAATTAGAAATAAAAGCTCTTTCCTTAATGCATAAACACAAGCATAACAAACACACACACACACGCACACATAAATACAGAGAGGGAGAAAGAGAGAGAGCGAGCGAGAGCGAGACACACTCAAGCAACTTCATTTGAGTTTATAAACTGAGTCAAAGTAAACAATTTCTTAGCTTGAAGCAATAAACTTTTATGGCAACCCATGCATATAGCTTTTGCAACAAGCTTTCACTCAAAAAGCTTTCACTCACACGTGCAATCGCTTTCGCTCTCGCTTACACGCTCGCTCGTTTGTTTGTTTCGCTCGCTTGCTCGTTTTGCTATGCGAACCAATGTCCTGTCGTGTGTACAAAACTTTCTGCAGTCGCTTTACGAATTTTGCCCAGCGAAGGCTGCACTTTAAAAACTGAGCGGACGGACTTTTGGCAACGCGCGTGTTTTTTGTGGTTGGCAACTCAACAAGAGAGAGAGAAAAAAAAAACAGTACAAAAAGAAGAAGAAGAAGCAGCAATCTAGCATACAGTGGTGGGCGTGGGCGTGGGCGTAGGCATGTGGGGGCGTTTTTGTGGGTCGGTTGTTGGGTGGCAAAAGTTTTGGTTCTTCAACCGTGCGCAGCACAACGAACGCGTCTAATAAAAGTAAAACGAAAATGAATTAGAAATTTTTGCGTGTGCGAGTGTGTGTGTGTGTGTGTGTGTGTGTGGTGTACTATGTTATGTAAAGCGAGAAGCAAGATGTGAAAGTAGAAGTAGAAGCATAAGATGAACAACAACAAGCTAAAGAGAAAGAAACATTCTCACACATACATTTTAACGAGAGTCAACAAACACAAACATGAGAAAGAGAAATATAGAAAGAGAGAGTGAGAGAGAGAGAGAGAAAAAAAATATTATATATATATGTATATAAAAACGAAAGCACAAAAAAAAAATAAAATAAAATATAAAAAAAAGAAAGAAAAAAAAAATAACACGCGCGCGTCCTGTGAGAGTGAAAATATTGAGACAGCAAAGTGTGTGTGTGTGCGAGTGTGTGCGACACTGAATCGTTGATATCGTTTTGCTGCTTCTGCCACTAGTTGTTGTTGTTGTTGTTGTTGTTGCTGTCTCTTTTGTTATTGTTGTTGTTGTTTTGCTGATTGCGCACACCGTATATTATGTAAATTATTATGTGTGGCAAAAGGCAAAACGAAAGTCTATCTCAAAACATTCAGCTTCGTCGACACTTTAGCCGAACAACTATACCATCGCTATGTCCATCTACATCTACAGCTACAGCTACATCTACAATATTCATATTCTTGCCCACAGTGCAAAGTTCTCAAGTCTCAATTCTCAGTCCATATTCTCGCTTGTCCATTGGGCATAACACAAGAGTTTAGCGCGTCGCAGTGTGTGAAAGCGTCTTTTACTGCTGCTGCTGCTACTGCCACTGCTGCTACTGTTGCCATTGCTGCTGCTACCTGCCGCTGCCTGTTCTTTTCATTACTTTGACGTAGTATGCGCTGCTTTCACGCCACCCTCACATACTCAGCTCAGGTGTCGGCCTTCTATTCTTTTTCTTATTTTTCTGCTTTTTTCGGGCAAAGTCTTTTGGCGTTTTTATTTTCAGCTCAAAGTATCGCGCGCGCGTCGCTTTCGCTTTCGCGTCTCGCTTATTGCCAACAGCAGCACATGAGCTTTGAGTGTGTGTTTGATGTTGTCTGACGGTGTCGCTGTCTCTGGGTGGCATATAACAAAAGCCGCACGTTACAAAAAAAAAAAGTAACAAGAAACTCAACAAGGATCTAACACTCACACACACACACACACAGACACACACACAGACACAGACGCAGACACACACAATCATATGCATAAGCTACGTATATAAAAAGAAACTAAATTGCTGGCGAAAAAAACTTTTACAGTCTGTCTTACAGTTTTTTTTTGTCTGCCATGCCGTCTGTCTGCTTGTCTGCCTGTCTGTATGTCTGTCTGTTTGTCTGTCTGCCTGCCTGTATATCTTTGTATCTCTGTTTTGTCTGTCTGTCTGTATCACTGTCTGCTTTTATGTTATATACCGGCAGCTTTGGTCGCTTTTAAAGCAATTTATTATGCCTAGCAGCGCATTATTTACAAACATATAACAAGCAACAACACAACAACAACAGAAGTAACATGCAACATACAACAGCACATGCCACACATCTAATGAATAAGTTATTCATACATACACACACACACACACATACATTATCAAGACATTTGCATATGAAGTCAAGGCAAAGGCAAGCAAAAAGAACATAAAACTAGCAAAAGGACATTTTGATTTTACAGTTATATATATAAAGATATATATAGACATATATAGACATATATAAATATATATATATATAATCTTTTACTATAATTTATTCTTCATTTGTTGCAAATAAAACAAAATGTGCAACTAATTGAATTGAAAGTCTTGCAATTAATTTTTTTTTAGCTTTTAAATCCATGCAAATTATTTTCATATTATTATTATAATTATTATTATTATTATTATTATAATAATAATAAATCGTATTATTATTAGGTTTGCCATTAATTGTTAATTACACATTAGTAGGCCAAGTTTCTTGTAAATAATCTATAAACTTTTCTTTCACTCTCTCAGTCTCTCCCTCTCTTTGTCTCGCTGTCTGCATCGTTTGTCAAAAGTTTCAAGTTTTATGCTTTATGTGGTTGAAAACTTGCTCATAACTATATCGCAAAATTACAGTTTAAATTACAGTTGGCAGAACTGTGCAAATTATAGTTAAATATCAGCTTAATATATGTGATTTATTTATATTTTACAACTTGTCTTAAAATGTGACTTACATATTTTAAGCTGCCTTCACTTCTCAAAACTATGAAAAATTTTCTTTGCCTTCATTTTCATAGAAATTTTCGTACATAGAAATTTTGCTGCAAATTGTATTTTTTTTTTGCTTGCCACATTATGCATCACGTTTCGTTCAATTTCAATTTCCATTTCATAATTTTCATAATTTTCTAATTTTCATAATAGTCTTTGCCTAATTTTGTAGCCAGCATCGCGCCATATAGGCGCCAGTTCCCAGTGGCTGCTGTTGCTGCTATTGCTGCTGCCTTTAGCTTCATTTAAATGTAAAATTAGTTTTGCATGCGAGTAGAAGAAATTGCATTTTGTCGACTTGCAACATGAACTTTTGCTGTTCTTTCACACACACACACACACAGTCAGCTTCCTCTGTCTCTCTCTCTCTTTCGTGTATTGCTGCTGCTGCTGCTGCTCGACATGCCACGATTTTGATTTCCTATGCGTTTTGTGGTTTGCCGTGATTTCTCATCATGCTGCTGCTGCTGCTGCTGCTGTCTTTACATTTATTTCGCATGCTTCAGCAATTAAAAGTTTAGCAGCAGTGACAGCAGCAGCAGCAGCAGGTAATTGCTAGCAGCAACTCATCAGGACACCAAAAGCTAGAGCCAGGGCCAGGGCCAGTGCCAGGGCCAGGGTCAGGACATGTTTCTATAATTACAAAACTCATTATGTATCCCGTTCATGTTGTTCCTCCTCTCTCTCTCTCTCTCTCTCTGTCTCTCTCTCTCTCTCTCTCTCTGTGTATGCTTTGTGGCATATCTAGAATTGCAACGTGTGACTGCTGTGTGGCAAGTGAAGAAAATTTTTTGGGTTTTGACAAAAGTTTTGTTGGTTAAACTGTGTGTTGGGCTATGCAGCCACAGGCACAAACTGTTTGTTTAACTTTGCACACAAGGATTTCAGCAGCTACTCACAGCTGATGCTTACCAAAAAAAAAAAAAAAAAAATAAAAAACTTCGTCAGTCTCAGTCACAGCTCAAGTCTGAACTTCAACTTTAACTTAAACTTGCAACAGACATTACACACACACACAGAGACGAGAACACTTGAAAGTTTCAAGTCGGAAAGTCAAGCAGTCAAAGTGCATTTTGCATACATATTTTATTGCATTATAATGCCAAAGCAATGGGCCAATGCGGCGTATGTGTAATATTTCACCTTGTTACCCCAAAAAATTAAAATAAGTCGAAATGCTTTTGCATTAAGTCAATTTTGAAGAAGTTTTTAGCATGACTTACAGTTCAAAGACTTTGTCGGGTCACAACATTTTTTTTGCGAAAAAATACTCGAAATTTATGATGGTCATAAAAAAAAAGTTTACAAAACAAGAAATTGTTACGTTCATTTTGTTGTCGTTGTTGTTGTTGTTGTTGTTGTTGTTGTTGTGCTTGTTGTTATTTGTGTTTAGTTTTATGTACAGCATATAATCAATAACAATTTGCATTTCCATAACAAAAGCTTGTCCCTTAAGTGAGCTTGAGACAGAGAGCGAGAGAGAGAGACGGAAATATATACTATTAATAATAACAGATGAAAAAAAAGGAAACAAAAATATCAAATGCCAAATGAACTTGTCCAACTTTTGGCCACGGCACGAACCCAAAGACCAACAAAAAAAAAAAAAAATAAAGAAAAAAAAAGAGCAAAAACCAAAACAAAAACACATAAATATAGCAATATAACGCAGATGTTGTATATGCGAGGGTTGATTAAATAGTAGCGAAAAAACATTACACACACACACAGAGACGAGACACACTTGGAAAGTTTAAGTTAAAGTTGAAGTTCAGACTTGAGCTGTGACTGAGACTGACGAAGTTTTTTATTTTTTTTTTTTTTTTTTGGTAAGCATCAGCTGTGAGTAGCTGCTGAAATCCTTGTGTGCAAAGTTAAACAAACAGTTTGTGCCTGTGGCTGCATAGCCCAACACACAGTTTAACCAACAAAACTTTTGTCAAAACCCAAAAAATTTTCTTCACTTGCCACACAGCAGTCACACGTTGCAATTCTAGATATGCCACAAAGCATACACAGAGAGAGAGAGAGAGAGACAGAGAGAGAGAGAGAGAGAGAGAGGAGGAACAACATGAACGGGATACATAATGAGTTTTGTAATTATAGAAACATGTCCTGACCCTGGCCCTGGCACTGGCCCTGGCCCTGGCTCTAGCTTTTGGTGTCCTGATGAGTTGCTGCTAGCAATTACCTGCTGCTGCTGCTGCTGTCACTGCTGCTAAACTTTTAATTGCTGAAGCATGCGAAATAAATGTAAAGACAGCAGCAGCAGCAGCAGCATGATGAGAAATCACGGCAAACCACAAAACGCATAGGAAATCAAAATCGTGGCATGTCGAGCAGCAGCAGCAGCAGCAACACACGAAAGAGAGAGAGAGACAAAGGAAGCCGACTGTGTGTGTGTGTGTGAAAGAACAGCAAAAGTTCATGTTGCAAGTCGACAAAATGCAATTTCTTCTACTCGCATGCAAAACTAATTTTACATTTAAATGAAGCTAAAGGCAGCAGCAATAGCAGCAACAGCAGCCACTGGGAACTGGCGCCTATATGGCGCGATGCTGGCTACAAAATTAGGCAAGACTATTATGAAAATTAGAAAATTATGAAAATTATAAAATGGAAATTGAAATTGAACGAAACGTGACGCATAATGTGGCAAGCAAAAAAAAAATACAATTTGCAACAAAATTTCTCTGTACGAAAATTTCTATGAAAATGAAGTCAAAGAAAATTTTTTATAGTTTTGTAAAGTGAAGTGAAGGCAGTCACATTTTAAGACAAGTTGTAAAATATAAATAAATCACATATATTAAGCTGATATTTAACTATAATTTGCACAGTTCTGCCAACTGTAATTTAAACTGTAATTTTGCGATATAGTTATGAGCAAGTTTTCAACCACATAAAGCATAAAACTTGAAACTTTTGACAAACGATGCAGACAGCGATACAAAGAGAGAGTGAGAGACTGAGAAGGAGTGAAAGAAAAGTTTATAGATTATTTACAAGAAACTTGGCCTACTAATGTGTAATTAACAATTAATGGCAAGCCTAATAATAATACGATTTATTATTATTATAATAATAATAATAATAATTATAATAATAATATGAAAATAATTTGCATGGATTTAAAAGCTAAAAAAAAATTAATTGCAAGACTTTCAATTCAATTAGTTGCACATTTTGTTTTATTTGCAACAAATGAAGAATAAATTATAGTAAAAGATTATATATATATATATTTATATATGTCTATATACGTCTATATATATCTTTATATATATAACTGTAAAATCAAAATGTCCTTTTGCTAGTTTTATGTTCTTTTTGCTTGCCTTTGCCTTCGACTTGCCTTTGCCTTGACTTCATATGCAAATGTCTTGATAATGTATGTGTGTGTGTGTGTGTGTGTATGAATAACTTATTCATTAGATGTGTGGCATGTGCTGTTGTATGTTGCATGTTACTTATGTTGTTGTTGTTATATGTTTGTAAATAATGCGCTGCTAGGCATAATAAATTGCTTTAAAAGCGACCAAAAGCTGCCGGTATATAACATAAAAGCAGACAGTGATACAGACAGACAGACAAAACAGAGATACAAAGATATACAGGCAGGCAGGCAGACAGACAGACAGACAGGCAGACAAGCAGACAGACGGCATGGCAGACAAAAAAAAAACTGTAAGACAGACTGTAAAAGTTTTTTTCGCCAGCAATTTAGTTTCTTTTTATATACGTAGCTTATGCATATGATAGTGTGTGTCTGCGTCTGTGTGTGTGTGAGTGTTAGATCCTTGTTGAGTTTCTTGTTACTTTTTTTTTTGTAACGTGCGGCTTTTGTTATATGCCACCCAGAGACAGCGACACCGTCAGACAACATCAAACACACACTCAAAGCTCATGTGCTGCTGCTGGCAATAAGCGAGACGCGAAAGCAAATGCGACGCGCGCGCGATACTTTGAGCTGAAAATAAAAACGCCAAAAGACTTTGCCCGAAAAAAGCAGAAAAATAAGAAAAAGAATAGAAGGCCGACACCTGAGCTGAGTATGTGAGGGTGGCGTGAAAGCAGCGCATACTACGTCAAAGTAATGAAAAGAACAGGCAGCGGCAGGTAGCAGCAGCAATGGCAACAGTAGCAGCAGTGGCAGTAGCAGCAGCAGCAGTAAAAGACGCTTTCACACACTGCGACGCGCTAAACTCTTGTGTTATGCCCAATGGACAAGCGAGAATATGGACTGAGAATTGAGACTTGAGAACTTTGCACTGTGGGCAAGAATATGAATATTGTAGATGTAGCTGTAGATGTAGCTGTAGCTGTAGCTGTAGCTGTAGATGTAGATGGACATAGCGATGGCATAGTTGTTCGGCTAAAGTGTCGACGAAGCTGAATGTTTTGAGATAGACTTTCGTTTTGCCTTTTGCCACACATAATAATTTACATAATATACGGTGTGCGCAATCAGCAAAACAACAACAACAATAACAAGAGACAGCAACAACAACAACAACAACAACAACAACTAGTGGCAGAAGCAGCAAAACGATATCAACGATTCAGTGTCGCATACACTCGCACACACACACACTTTGCTGTCTCAATATTTTCACTCTCACAGGACGCGCGCGTGTTATTTTTTTTTTCTTCTTTTTTTTATATTTTATTTTATTTTATTTTTTTTGTGCTTTCGTTTTTATATACATATATATAATATTTTCTCTCTCTTTCTCTCTCTTTCTATCTTTCTCTTTCTCATGTTTGTGTTTGTTGACTCTCGTTAAAATGTATGTGTGAGAATGTTTCTTTCTCTTTAGCTTGTTGTTGTTCATCTTATGCTTCTACTTCTACTTTCACATCTTGCTTCTCGCTTTACATAACATAGTACACCACACACACACACACACACACACACTCGCACACGCAAAAATTTCTAATTCATTTTCGTTTTACTTTTATTAGACGCGTTCGTTGTGCTGCGCACGGTTGAAGAACCAAAACTTTTGCCACCCAACAACCGA
Source organism: Zaprionus obscuricornis (assembly GCA_037044475.1). NCBI lineage: Eukaryota > Metazoa > Arthropoda > Insecta > Diptera > Drosophilidae > Zaprionus > Zaprionus obscuricornis. The sequence goes on along the minus strand of JBAMBR010002385.1, from coordinate 2,800 downwards.
CCCACAAAAACGCCCCCACATGCCTACGCCCACGCCCACGCCCACTGTATGCTAGATTGCTGCTTCTTCTTCTTCTTTTTGTACTGTTTTTTTTTTTTCTCTCTCTTATTGAGTTGCCAACCACAAAAAACACGCGCGTTGCCAAAAGTCCGTCCGCTCAGTTTTTAAAGTGCAGCCTTCGCTGGGCAAAATTCGTAAAGCGACTGCAGAAAGTTTTGTACACACGACAGGACATTGGTTCGCATAGCAAAACGAGCAAGCGAGCGAAACAAACAAACGAGCGAGCGTGTAAGCGAGAGCGAAAGCGATTGCACGTGTGAGTGAAAGCTTTTTGAGTGAAAGCTTCGTTGCAAAAGCTATATGCATGGGTTGCCATAAAAGTTTATTGCTTCAAGCTAAGAAATTGTTTACTTTGACTCAGTTTATAAACTCAAATGAAGTTGCTTGAGTGTGTCTCGCTGCTCGCTCGCTCTCTCTCTTTCTCCCTCTCTGTATTTATGTGTGCGTGTGTGTGTGTGTTTGTTATGCTTGTGTTTATGCATTAAGGAAAGAGCTTTTATTTCTAATTTGGCACAAGCAGCTAGCAAAAACACCGGCAGCATAAAAATTGCACAGCACAAAAAAAAAAAAATAAGAAACAAACGGATGAAAACTTTACAGCTGTAGCATACGACTGTAAAAATACCCGGTATATAAATATTTTTTATATATAATCATATTTGAAGTAACATAAACTTTAACATTTCAAATAAAGATATAGATATATTGACAGTGGTATAAATTTTTAAGGTATGAGCAGTAGAAGTATACATCGAGTATACATTGTAATACAAGTCTTAGAAATTTATTCAAATATTGTGTTTAATGCAAACTTATCATTTTAAAATAGATAAATAGACGCAAAGAAAGTTATCAATACTTGAAGCTCAAAACATACAATCGAATTTAACATCGGATTTTTTTTTTTCAAATAAAAAAACATACAGTAAATATTATATTTTTTTTTATAATTAATTTATTAATTTTCTTTTATTTTTCAATTTTATGTCTGTTATATTTATAATTTTTTTTTATACTATCTATATTGTTTAGTTTTTTATTTTTATATTTTTTATATTTTCTTTATTTTATATTTTTATATTTTCTATATTTTTTAGTTTTTTATTTTTATATTTTTTATATTTTCAATATTTTTTATTTTTATATTTTTTATATTTTCTATATTTTCTATATTCTCTATATTTTTTATATTTTTTTATATTTTTTTTATATTTTTTATATTTTCTATATTTTCTATATTTTCTATATTCTCTATATTTTTTATATTTTTTTATATTTTTTTATATTTTTTATATTTTCTATATTTTTTATTTTTATACTTTTCATATTTTTTATATTTTCAATAATTTTTATTTTTATATTTTTTATATTTATTATTTTTTATACTTTCTATATTTTTAGTTTTTTATTTTCTATATTTTTTATATTTTCTATATTTTATATTTTTATATTTTTTATATTTTTTATATTTTTTATATTTTTTATATTTTCTATATTTTTTATTTTTATATTTTTTATATTTTCTATATTTCTTATTTTTATATTTTTTTATATTTTCTGTATTTTTCATTTTTATACTATTCATTTTTAAAATTTTTTATATTCTTTTATTTTTATATTTTTTTTATATATTATTTATTGTCATATTTCTTTTATATATTTTTATATTCTTATACATTTTGTACATTTTATGTAATAAATTCATTGAAGAAATCCATTATTAGAGGTTCTTGTAGACAAATTTATATAAAATGTACAAAATGTATAAGAATAAAAAATATATAAAAGAAATATGACAATAAATAATATATAAAAAAAATATAAAAATAAAAGAATATAAAAAATTTTAAAAATGAATAGTATAAAAATGAAAAATACAGAAAATATAAAAAAATATAAAAATAAGAAATATAGAAAATATAAAAAATATAAAAATAAAAAATATAGAAAATATAAAAAATATAAAAAATATAAAAAATATAAAAAATATAAAAATATAAAATATAGAAAATATAAAAAATATAGAAAATAAAAAACTAAAAATATAGAAAGTATAAAAAATAATAAATATAAAAAATATAAAAATAAAAATTATTGAAAATATAAAAAATATGAAAAGTATAAAAATAAAAAATATAGAAAATATAAAAAATATAAAAAAATATAAAAAAATATAAAAAATATAGAGAATATAGAAAATATAGAAAATATAGAAAATATAAAAAATATAAAAAAAATATAAAAAAATATAAAAAATATAGAGAATATAGAAAATATAGAAAATATAAAAAATATAAAAATAAAAAATATTGAAAATATAAAAAATATAAAAATAAAAAACTAAAAAATATAGAAAATATAAAAATATAAAATAAAGAAAATATAAAAAATATAAAAATAAAAAACTAAACAATATAGATAGTATAAAAAAAAATTATAAATATAACAGACATAAAATTGAAAAATAAAAGAAAATTAATAAATTAATTATAAAAAAAAATATAATATTTACTGTATGTTTTTTTATTTGAAAAAAAAAAATCCGATGTTAAATTCGATTGTATGTTTTGAGCTTCAAGTATTGATAACTTTCTTTGCGTCTATTTATCTATTTTAAAATGATAAGTTTGCATTAAACACAATATTTGAATAAATTTCTAAGACTTGTATTACAATGTATACTCGATGTATACTTCTACTGCTCATACCTTAAAAATTTATACCACTGTCAATATATCTA
>JBAMBR010002384.1:0-57944 GCA_037044475.1 Zaprionus obscuricornis | reverse complement strand
AGAAAAGATCAATCAAAATTTCTATAAAATACTTTTGAGCTTAAGAAACTTTACAGCTTTAACTCACAAAAATTCAGTTGATTAATCAAATATTCTGGTCAAATAATATCACCATATATGTAGCTGCTAAAGGCTTAATCGTTCAAAATTGTACTATAAAACTTTGTGTTTAAACTTCGAACTTACCGAAGTTGTTAATTTTTTGTAATCAAGACTTATGATAACATATTAATTAGGAATATAACTGCGGACATAATTAATCAATACTGACAAATATAGATTAGTTTACTATACAATTTTCTTAGTTACAATAAAATTGGAAACAATATCAAAATTCGTTAAAACAAGAAAGCAAAGCAATACCTTTTCAATCTTAGAAGATAACTTTATATATAAAGACTCAATTATCGATTGATTGTTCCTATGGGAGCTATATATAGGGGTCCGATTTGGAAGAAATTAATATTATATGCATATTTATATTAAATAATACACAATTCATACAAAAACTCTATTTTCGACCGATTGTTTCTTTGCTATATAATAAAGTACATAATGGTTAAATAGAGAAAAATATATGTTAAAATATTTTCCCGTTGTATATTTATCACTATTACGACAAAGCTTAACCCTTAAATTGAATAATTTGTTTCATCATTCTTTATTCATCCTAACATATCTATATCGATTGTTATCAATAGTTTGTCTTTGTATTGTTTAAAAGTAATGATCATCAAAATGTAACAGAGGATCGAAATTCTATAATATATTATATGTATATAGTTTACAAATGAATTATCAATCGAAAAAGTAAAAGTTCTTTCCAAAATGACTGGCTTTATAAAAGAATTTAATGAGCTTCAAAGTAATCAAGTTATAAATCTTGCAAAGCAGTTAGCGAATGGGCGTGTCTAAATCAGAGGCGTGGCTACAGCTAAGAGGAGAACAGTAACAAAAGACAACATGCAAACATGCAACATGACTATGCAAATCTCATATCGTTAATCACATAGGAATCTCATAAAAATGGTGGCGCCCAAAACACAAACGTAGTAACCAGCAGTAAGCAATAAGCAGCGGGGAGCACCGAAAGGGCATACCAGATGAGAGAAGAGAACTGGTTTTACGCATGGGTGCAGCTGTTCACTTCCAGAGCAGCAACAACTCACACACACACAGTCGTACGATCGTACACATTAGAAAGAGAGACAAAAAGAGCATGTGAGAGCAAGTTTAGTTTCACACAACATATAAAAGCTACATAAAGCCATATCAATGTTCTGTTTGTGGCAAATAGTTGAAGATAAGCAATACAACACTTAATCATCGGCTACACTCCACATCAAGCCATTCAGTTGCCCCCTCTGTCCCAAGGCCTTTACCAAGAAGCACCATCTGAAGACTCATCTCAACTATCATACCGGCTGCAAGCCCTACGTTTGTCCACATCCAAACTGTAATCAAGCCTTCACACAGTCAAGCAATATGCGTACGCATGCCAAGAAGTGCCAGTATCGACCGTTAGATGGCGCACTGGCATTTCCTGTTTCCAGCAAGCCGCCACAGCAACAGCAATCATTACAGCATCAACAACATCAGCATCAGCAACAACAATTGTCGCCACCAACATCGCTGGCATTGTCCATGGCAGCAGCTCCCAGCTTTGCGTTGCCGCCGCAACAATTTTCTGCTGCAACATCCTCATTTCCGCCGGCACACCAAACGCTATTAAGTAATTTGCGCACATTTTAAGCTGCTGGCAACTTGCAACTTGTCAATAGCTTTACTTTCAAAAAGCATTCTCTGTCTCAGTGACAAAGTTATATCGGATCTAAATTAAGATTTGAAGTCGACTGACTTGGCTGATTTTTCATAAATATAATATCTATAAATCTTACAAAAATATCTACATATCTACATATGTAACATACATATGTATGTATCTGATAAATCGTAACTCAAACGAAAAACACAGTCACAGTCTCCGTTAAATGTCATCAGAAATTGTGAAAAAACTTTGTAAATAATAATAAATTATATTAGTTAGTAATAATTTACGGTAAGTTTTGCATTTTCTTGTGATTTATTTTAAATAAAATAGTAATCTGAAAAAAAGAAGGAAAACTGCTTTGAATTGCATATAATTAAGAATAGGATGGAAGATTTTAGATCTTTAAATGCGTCTCACGATCCGGTTGGTCAGATAATAAAGTATCCACCATATGGACCATTTTATGGAATTATGGGTGTTACATCAGCGATTGTATTCTCCTCATTTGGCGCATCGTATGGTACAGCAATTGCTGGCACTGGAATCGCTGCTACTGCAGTTATGCGACCAGAGTTGATCATGAAGTCCATCATACCGATTGTTATGGCTGGCATTATTGCTATTTATGGATTGGTCGTTGCTGTGTTAATCTCTGGAGTTCTTGATTCAGCCGAAACTTATCCCATTGCCAAGGGTTATGTTCACCTAGCGGCTGGATTATCTGTTGGTGTCTGTGGATTGGCTTCAGGTTATGCAATTGGACAAATTGGCGATATTGGTGTACGATACACAGCGCTACAGCCACGGCTATTTGTTGGCATGATTCTTATACTTATATTTGCCGAGGTCCTTGGACTATATGGCATGATTGTGGCTATTTATCTTTATACGAAGGAAGTCTAACTTATCTTCAGACCCAGTTTGTTACCGATAATAAAAATAAACGGCCCAATAAAATAAATAAACGATTATGTATTTTGAGAGTACTCGACTGTGTGGTACCATCTGCTGACGCATCCTACGGCAACATGGTATAAAATCAACTGGATAAATCTTGAACAATAAACAACAAATTTATCAAGTTAAAAACATACCAATGTTATACGGCTATTTCTTTTTATTTACTAGTAATTTTTGTTCTCAACTGCATGATATACAATTGAGACATCATACATTTATTGTAGCATAATACATTGGCTTTTAACGAATTTCATTTGCTTATACGACGGTCTCGGTAAAGCCCAAGAGCGTTGCCACATTGTTTACAGAATGTTAATCAAGCTAACAGACAACAAAGTTTTAAAAAATTAACAGCATCTTATCGAAATTACAAAACAGCTCCTCTATTTAACATAACCACTCCTCACATAACAGCTCATAACTCGTTACTGTGCGATATGCTACCAGTGATAAGTAACAGTGCACGTCAGCAACACTCACACGACATATAGTTGTCACATTTACACACGCGCACGCAGTGTGTGTTTGGTTGTTTTTTTTTTTTTTGTGGCGAATATTATTAACAAATTTCAAGTAAATGTTACAATTTATTGTGAAATCAAATGCGTTAAATTGTATTTGGCTTAAAGTGTTGAACACTCTAAAATTCATTTCATATTTCCTTGCAGTCATAGGAACAAGAAACTCCGAATTAAGACACTATAATTCGGATGAACTTTTCGCCAGCGTGAGCAGCAGCGGTGTTGAGTGTAAGAAAAAAAAATAGTAGCAGGGCTGAAATTGCAACCATTGGCTATGGCAGAGTATTGGCAACCAAATCATCAAAAGCTGCCGCATCAGCAGCAACAGCCATCGCTTACGAACGGAGCAGTAAGAAATTCCACAGCTCAGGATGAGTCAGCTTCCGCCTATAATGGCATCACTAATGCCGGAATTGCCACTTCCACTGCCAGTGGCAACAATAACAACAACTATGTTAACTTTAATCAATTTATTTCGCAACACAATTTAGCCAGTTCCAATATAGGCTACAGTTTTGGAAGCGGCGGCGGCGCTTTTGGTCTAATGCAAAATAGTAATTCATCTAGCAACAACTTTAGTGGCGTAAGTGCAGCATATGTTCAGTCATTTGAAACGTACATTGAATAATAATAATAATGAATTGTTAATGTATATTTTAGTTATATACTTTGGCTCGTTTTCAAAATGGTGAAGCAGGTGATGAAGCTGGCAGCAGCAATGCCAGTAACAATTACCCAGAAACAAATAGTTATCCATATCCGTACTCGCCCTTTGGTAATAATCCGTTTGCCACACCAGTTGCCGCTAGTGGATTTGACTTTAGCACTTCCAAGCTGCAGGCAACGGCACCTGAGTTTGTGCCCAACTTTGCCAAGCTCAATCTAAGGTCTCCGCCTCAGCAGGAACCGCACAACAGCAACAGAGACAGTAACAGCAACAGTAACAAAAGTAAAAACAATAATAACAACACTGCCACCGTGCCACTACAAAGCCAAGAAACAGCCAATGGGACAGTAACAATTAACAATCAGCACAATCATCATCAGCCGCATCAAAGGGCCGTATCCACGCCCACCGAAATGAGACAGCCAAAAACTCAGGTCAGTCACAGTCGTCAACAGCGACGTAACGAATATCGAGAGGATCGTAGCGAACGAAATGAGAATAGGGAGAGAGATCGTGATCGTGATAGAGACCGTGACCGTGATAGAGACCGGGATCGTGATCGAGATCGAGATCTTAATCGAGATCGTGAGCGAGATAGGGATCGTTACGATCGAAAGAAGCCACAGAAGCAACAACGATACGACAATCATCGCAGTAATAAGCGTCGCGACGATTGGAATCGCAATCGGGATCGTATTAATGGATATCCACGCGTCGCCGAAGAGCTCGACACCAGCAACGACAGTGCACAACCATCCCCGGAGAAGCAAAAGCTACAACATCAGCAGCAGCAAATCTCCCCAAGACGCGCTCCAGAAAATGAGAAACTCTCGCAGCGGGAGAAACTAATGCGAGACATTGAACAACGGCGATTGGAGTGTCTAGTTTGTGTGGAACAAATCAAATCGCATCATGGTACCTGGTCGTGTCAGAATTGTTACCACGTGCTGCATCTCAAGTGCACCATCACATGGGCCAGCAGTTCCAAATCAGCTGAGGGCTGGCGTTGTCCTGCCTGTCAAAATGTGCTCCAGGAACTTCCACGTGAATATCTCTGCTTCTGTGGTAAAATCAAGAATCCTCCATTGACGCGAACTGAATTGGCGCACAGCTGTGGCGAACTCTGCTGTCGTGTTGAGGGCTGCAGTCATGCTTGCACTTTACTCTGTCATCCCGGTCCTTGTCCACCATGTCAGGCTAATGTGAGTCGCAGTTGCGGCTGTGGACGCACTAGCAAGCTAATGCAGTGCGCCATGAAGCAACCGCTGCAGTGTGAATCAATATGTGACAAGCTGCTCAATTGTACCGAACATCGATGTAAACAAATCTGTCATGTCGGCAAGTGTGAGCCTTGTGCGGAGTTAGTGCAGCAGAATTGTCATTGTGGCAAACAGCAACGCGAAGTGCAATGCACCAAGGAGAGCCAGGATAAGCGTAATTATTCCTGCAAAGAGTGTTGCAGCAAACCATTGCCATGCGGTAATCACAAGTGCAAAGATTCATGTCACGCCGGCGCCTGTCGCCCCTGTAAACTGAGTCCTACGCAAATCACAAGTTGTCCCTGCGGCAAATTACCCGTGGCTGCTGATCAACGCAACAGTTGTCTGGATCCTGTGCCCACCTGTGAAGGTGTCTGTGGGAAAACGTTGCGCTGTGGCAAGCCAGCACATCCGCATCAATGCGCCAGCAAATGTCATGTGGGTCAATGTCCACCATGCCCAAAACAAACAGCTGTCAAATGCCGCTGTGGCCACATGGACCAGATGATCAAATGTCGCCAGCTATCGACGCGTGCGGACGATGCTCGCTGCAAACGTCGCTGCACCAAGAAACGCAGCTGCGGCAAGCATAAATGTAATGCGGAGTGCTGCATTGATATCGATCATGCATGTCCGTTACCCTGCAATCGCACTTTGAGCTGCGGACGCCACAAATGTGATCAGCCATGCCATCGTGGCAATTGTCCACCATGCTATCGTAGCAGCTTTGAGGAACTATATTGTGAGTGTGGCGCTGAGGTTATTTATCCACCTGTGCCGTGTGGTACCAAGAAGCCTGTGTGCAAGCGTCCATGCTCCCGGACACATGGCTGTGATCATGTGCCGCAGCACAATTGCCATGCGGCGGCCAGTTGTCCGCCTTGCATGATGTTCACTACGAAATGGTGTCATGGAAATCATGAGCAGCGAAAGACTATTCCCTGCTCACAGGCCAGTTTCAGCTGTGGCCTGGCCTGTAATAAGCCACTGCCGTGTGGACGCCACAAGTGCATCAAGCCATGTCATGAGGGCGATTGTCAACAGGCGGGAGAATTGTGCCGTCAAAGTTGCACGAAGGCGCGACTGTTGTGTGGTCACAAGTGTGCGGCACCATGTCATGAGGGCGATTGTCCAGAAACGCCATGCAAGGAGCTTGTTGAGGTGCAATGCGAGTGTGGCAATCGTAAGCAAAATCGCAGTTGCCAGGAGTTGGCCAGAGAGCATAGCCGCATTGCTACAGCACAATTGGCATCCTCAATGGCAGAGATGTCCCGTGGCAACTATATGGAGTTAAGCGAGATTTTGGCTCCATCGAAAACGAGCAAATCCCACAAAACGTGAGTAATGAGCAAAACAAATGATTAGATATTGAAAATTGAAATTAATTGAATAAAATTTGAATTATGAATAATTCTTAGTTTGGATTGCAATGATGAGTGCCGTCTGTTGGAACGCAATCGTCGATTGGCAATTGGTCTTCAATCGCGTAATCCAGATGCTCAAATCAAATCGCTCACTAGATACTCGGAATTCTTGCGTGGCTTTGCCAAGCGTAATCCAGCTCTAACGAAAAGTGTCTATGAGACACTAAGTGATTTGGTTAAATTGGCCAAGGAGAGCAAACAGAAGTCAAGAAGTCACTCGTTTCCCACTATGAATCGTGAAAAGCGCCAGATGGTGCATGAGCTGTGTGAAGTTTTTGGCATTGATTCTGTCTCCTACGACAAGGAGCCCAATCGCAATGTAGTTGCAACGGCACATAAGGAGCGCGTAAGTTGAATTCATTTGCCATTTTTAATTCCAATTAAATTAAATTGAATTTCTATACATAATATTTTATAGTGCTGGTTGCCAGCTACTAGCATCATGGAGATATTGGCAAGAGAATCGGGACAGCGACGTGTTCCAGTGCCCAGTAACAACGCATGGAGCCTTAAAAAGTAGCAGCTCATGGACGAAAGTAGACTTCACAACATTTTCGATTATCAATTTATCGTTTCCGTCACGAAGACAATACATAGAAAGACCATTTTTTCAAGAGTTTCCATTTGAGATTTGTTTTCTTTGTTAAATTTAAAGAAAAACAATAGATTAATAAAACAAGAAAATGAAAACAAAAAAAAACGGAGCCTGAATAATACTGAAACTTTTTGAATGTTAATTAAACAATTAAACATTTGTTGAAAATAATTTGAAGGATATACTATACATATATATATATATATGTATACCAAAATGATGTAGGAAAAAACTGAATAACATACCAACTAAAAATAATAATTCACAAAGGATGATATATAGAAAAGAATTTGTTTATTAACTGTTGTACGATGAATGTATGTAAAATTGAATCCTTTGATTACGTTGCATATACAAAATAAAATAATAAAAACTTAAATGGCAGCTACTATGTGCAAAATATTGAACTTTTTATTTGAAAATCTTTTAATTTTTTATATAAATAAATATGTGTTTGTATGATTTGCTATCATCACTAAGCACAGTATACAACGATTCTTTCATTGGTTGGTGCTTGGCGAAAGGCAATTGTTACTTAGCGAGGACATGAACTAGCCTTCGTTAAGACCATATACAACATGATTTCTGCATAGACTAGTTGTTGTCAATGTTAAGTGAACTATATAGAGTAATCGAATGTTTGAATTAATTGTTATTTAACACAGTAATTAATGGTTATGTGATGCAGCGCTTATAAAGCAATTTTTTTTATATTCAAAAATTTATTTTTTACTGAGAATAAATTAATTTTAACAGGAGTTTATAACTCCCCTAATGAGGCGTATTAAAAAAACATACTTTATGAGGCCATAAGGTGTAATTAGTCTAAGGTTCAAAATTGAATCTGTGTATGAGCCACTTTTTTTGAATGCTATTCAGTTAAAACTTTTAAGATTTGACATGAGTGCCGACATATACAATGCATATATATTACCAAAATTTGGTAAAAATCGGACGGCAATGTCTTATTATCCATTATCTATATCCCTATATTATCTTTATCTTTTTGTATAAATAAATTTTGGTTTAAGGATGCAATGTACATTAGCAATGATTAATTATTGCTTACATATGACATCTAACTCACAACTAACCTACATACAAAAATCTTACGGTCTAATTGGATTTTCTGGGTTTACTCAATTCAAGCTACCAATAATTAAGTTGGACCAATAAATTTAAATTGAACTATATAATTTTGATTTTATTGCTTTTTACAATTCTTTATAGCAAGGCAGAAGGCATATTAATTTTGGACATGAGTACGTGTCCGTCTGTTTCAAACCAAACTAGCAATCTCAATGAAACTTACTATTTGTATGAATAACTATTTAGTTGGCTGCAACTTAAATGATTTGAGCTTAGTGATGACATATACATACGTTTCACATAAATTTGGTATAAGCCGGACCATATCCACCATATCATATAGCTGCTATAGGAACGTCTGACCGAAAATCCATTTTTTGTATGAAAGCTTTTCTTCTTCTGCAAAGGTATGAAATCTTCGGCCTGCGAAGATAAGATTCATGTTTGTTTTTACTGTCTATATCCCATATTTTGATAAACAAATTTTATTTAAAATGTTAATTACAATTTTAATGAATATCTATTTATTAATAACAAATGTAAACATCTATGTTACTTTTTCTGTCGATTGCATTAGTTGACATTAAATGAATTAATAAATAAATATTTTTTATTTGGATATTTCCGATAAGTGATATTTAGAAATATTAGCTTTATATTTGACTTTTTTTCTATCTTGAATAAATATTTAGATTTAAATTGAATAACAACAAAAATGGAAAAACATTTAAAAAAAATCATGACATTTATGTATTCATATGATATATTGAATTACTTAAAGTTCATAATTGTATAATAATTTAAGGTCAAGCATTCAAACTCAACCTTTGGATAATAATTTATCTTAGAGTTCTTTCATTCTTGCATATGCTTTTGGGATAATTTATATTTTTGTAAAGGAATTCTTTCAGAAATGATATCTATTAAAAGCCACTGCAACTTCTAGCTTAGAAATTTCAACGAAGATTTTGAGTTTCTTTTCCCAATTAGAACATCCTATAGCTCGAACTCTTAGCTTCGTTTCGGGCGATGGGCACGCTTCTAATTTGTTGCCATTGCCGTTGCCATTTTCACGGAAAACAATAAGCGGCGCCATGGGAATAATGCCAAAATAAAGATGAAATGTTACGACAAGCAAAGTCAAAAGGAGAAGTAAAAGAAGATACAGGAGCAGGAGCTGTGTGGTGTATGGTGTCATTCCATGGAGCTGCCAGAGCTGTTGAAGCTGGGCAGCTTTTCGAACGCACTCATACAGCATATATCAAAACGCAATTGGATGTCGTTGGCAGGAGTATGGGCAATGACGTGGCAGCGGCAGTTGTATATGAATATAGACCTGACATAATGAGCAGCCTATAAGCGAAATGACTGCCGACGTTGGTGTCGCTCCTAACGTCCTCGTATCTGTCTATGTCTTAGTTGCCTGCTCTTTAGATGTGTGCGTAATTTGAATTTAGTCTGCTTGGGAGTTTATTAACAAATACAAAGAATAAGCAGCAAAGAGATAAAGAGAGAGAGAGAGAGAAAAACAACATAAGCGGGGTGTGGGTAACAATATTGTGGAGACGAAGCAGGGAAGAAAGTGAAACGTGAGAGTGAGTACCAGACTACCGAGTATTCTCTCTTAGACTCACTCTATGGCCAATGTGGATTGAAGATTGGGGCATATAATGCCACGGAGATTAAATTGTGGTTGGCAGTTCCTTTGCCTTAGATTGAGGAATGGAGAAGTCAAATGTTGTTACAGTAGGGCAGATTATGGCAGGGCTGGGGCAGGCCAAAATCAGGGGAGGAGCAGCGGAGGAAAACCAGTGTACGTAAAGGGAGTTGGCTTTTGATGCCGAAAGAGTTTACTCCGAGTCAGCAGTGTGAAACATATTAGATACAATATGAAATTCCGGTATGAGGTGCAATTTTAATTATAAGATTGCGCTAAAAAAAATTATGTATATATACATATATATATAAATATATACAGACGAGTAACGGAATGTATGTGCATGTATTAAATAAGCAATAATAACAATTTATCATTTTAAAGTGAAGATATTTTAAACCTTTCGTTATCATTCAACGAATTAATGCACTTAATACTTTTAATTGTTATAATTATATATTGAGTATTTTTTATTTTTCAATATGCTATTAATATGTTTATGGCCTTTACAAAATAATAAAAAACAAGTAAGAAAGCTATAGTCGAGTGTGCTCGACTATATAATACCACTAAGCATATAATATATAGAGGCACCAAACAGCGAAATTAAGCTATACTGATGCTTTAGCAACTTCAGGTCCCACACTATTCGGCAAAAAACCGAACGCTTGTCGGAGAGTACACAAGAGCGTAACGAAAAATAGTTCTCATTGTCGATTTGACAGCGGCTGCGTAAGCACGGTCTGTTTCGATCGCACAATAATTTTTTTTATGTGTGCGTGCGTGTACATATACATGAGGTTATGTGTTGGTGGGTGCAGACATTGTAACAACCCCGAAAATTTAATTTTTTAAATCTTCACTTCGCTTGCTTTTATGTATGTGTAGAGACAAAAGAATAAGCATCAGCAAGAGCTGCTCATGTTCTGAACATGACCTACACTAATGCGTCGTTGCCAATTTGCACTTGACTCACTTCACTAACTTATTGATTTCATGTCCCTATTTTTTATTTTTGGGTTTAAGATATTGAATATATTGATATCTAATTATAAACATATACTATTTTTCTATTTTTACGTATTAATAAAATTATAAGTTATGCAAATATATTCAGATATTTTTATTTGGTAATGTTACAAATAAAAAAAACTTTTTGTTTTGATTATGAGCGCACGCGCATATTTTCAATTTGTATACTATTAAACTTGTGATAAAAAAACAGGCCGCCGCTCGATTTAGTTCCCGATTATAAGCATGCTCACTTTAATCGGTATCCAGGGAACACCACGGGGAGGCCATTGCAATATCAATGGGATCATCATTTGTTGACCTTCGAGTCGACTTAAGATAATTAAAAGATTTTCATTTAAGTATCTCCATGTTCCCCACCTAATCTATTCTTTCTCTACATATACTTATATTGACGGACAACTAATAAGGGTTATGTCGACTCTGTGTTTGATAAGGCTGGCTCTTTTTTTTATTAATACCTCAGTTTGTTCCCAATTTGCGAGGTCTTCTTTCCGTTGTAAGAAACTACAGTCTTCGCAATTGAATTTAATTTGAGACTTATATACAAATATCTCAGTGCATTCTCATTTGCAAAGCTGAGAGTGACTTGTGGGTTGTCGTTTATCATCCTGTCCATATCAAAACAGTTTTCATTATTAAAATCAAAGTGACTGTCGCAATACACCTGATCTTGGTCATTTGAAAATATGCGCGTGCGCTATGCTTAGTGCTTTAAGTTTGAGAAAGAAAAAACACTAAAATATTGTGGCTGTGTGTGGGGTTAGAACCGCAGGCAACCGTAAGCTATAGAGGCGCCCCTCCAATTTTAGTATTTGAAATGTGCATTAACTTCCATTTTAATTATCCGATCTGTACCAAATTTTCACACAACGTCCACACAAACATATTCTTACTTTGCACCAAAATGTCATGAAGCTTGGGTGGGTGTTGGTGCTGTGGAGTGTTCAAAATTGTTTTGATCGATTTCTGGAGGCGGTGGAGGCGTGGCAAAAATCCAAAATAAACTTGATTTGCCTGCAACTAATAAAAACACTTTGCAAAAATGAAGTCTCTAGCTCTTATAGTCTCCGAGATCTGTGTGTTCATACGGACGTACAGACGGACATGGTCCAATCGACTCGGCTGTTGATCCTGAGTCAGAATATATATACTTTATGGGGTCGGCCACGGCTCCTTACATTTGCTGCTATCACTAACCCAATATACTCTTGGTACCCAATGGGCACCGAGTATAAAAAATATATAAAAAATTGTAAAATTTGCAATGAAAACAAATATAACAGACATCCAATTCAAATTCAAATTGAAGAAGCCCCAATCCCAAGTAAAGAAGGAGAGAATTTACACATTGACATATATTACGCGCAAAGTCTCACTTTCATAACTTGTATTGATGCTTATTCAAAATTTCTAGTAGTAAAAGAAATCCAAAATAAATTAAATATCGAAAACAAAGTAATGGAATTACTTCAACAATTTCCACAAGCCAAAGTAATAATGACCGATAATGAACAATAGTATTATTAAGAAAGATAATATAAAATACTAAATATTTATATATTACTTTTTTTACCTTTTCCAGAAAATGTTTTATCAGGTGCTCATACTACACCTTATTTTATTTACAAAATCAGAAATAATTGACTATACAAGTCACGAGTATCTTTTATTCAAGGACAATAAAGACGTATTGACGTATGATTCATACGCAGACTTATTCCACTTAAATAACTTAAGTTTTTATAAAGAAATAATAAAATTGGAATCAGATAATATAAAAAGGGATACTAATAAAAGATCACAATGGGAAATTAAATATGGCTTAGAGGTAATCGAATTAATTTTATCACAATTAATTTCAACTAGATCAAAAAGGGGAATAAATGAGTTAGGCACTGTGCGGAAATGGTTAGCTGGTGATTTTTAAAATGATGATTTTAAAAATGTTTTTATTGATCAAGATGTACCATTGCGAAAACATCGCTTACGATTATTATCATTTGATTTGCAAAATGTAATTGACAGAAGCACACTTGCAAAAATTGACGTTTTTAATACCAAAATTTTAAACAATGATGCTATCATGGTAATATTAAAACACGAACAAAAACCAGTAATTATCGCTGACTTAATGGACATCTCTGTTTTTAAAATCGCACTACATAAAGAACTTTTAATAATTTATATAAAATACACAATAATAAAAAAACAGATGCAAAATATATCACGGCAGAGCGATTTGTCAAATCGATGGGAAACTAGTATTAAGCAATCAAGTCGCAAAATGCGCAAAAATATTTTATGAAATGTCTAACTTTAAGAACGAACTTTTTAATAATTATTGCACTTTAATTAAGGAAAAAACTTGTTTTACCCGATTATTAAATGGTGAGAAATCAGCTTGTAAAAAAATAAGAAAAAAAAAATAAAAAAATAGACATCATACAAGATGGTGCCATTCTTATAAATGGTAACAATATTGTTAACAACTCCCATTTAAACGGGTCATATTTAATAACATTTAATAGTACAACCAAAATGAATAATATCTCATATACCAATTTGGAAAACAAAATTCTTGAATACATAACTACGAACCATTTCAAAAATTATGAAATATCCGATTACATTTTATCAAATAATTCGGTACTCTCTTTAGATAAAATAAAAATCTTTAATCCTTTCATTAAAATTAATAATACTAAAATGTCACTTACCTTTATATTATTAATTTTAATCATTATATATTTGATTTTTTTACTTATTATAAAATACAAAAATGCTATATTATTTATAACCATAAAACAACGGCCAGAACCAGAAAAATCTATTAACCAAGAAAATTTTTTAACAGAATTAAGAGATCAATTAAATGAATCGGGACGATCCATTTTAGAAGGGGGAGAGTTATCCAACCCGTGAAACTTATAGCTTTTATAAACAATAATTTGAATATCTGCATTAACCCGTGAAACCAGGCCACTTATGGCTTTTATAAACAGTAATTTCAATCTCTGCATTAACCCGTGAAACCAGGCCACTTATGGCTTTTATAAACAATAATTTTAATCTCTGCATTTGCCTTTGACTTTGAGGTTCGATCTTGGTTCCCCAGCTAAGCTAAACAAATCAAAATTAAAGTAAACATCAGCTTTCGTTCGAAGCCCAATCAATTGCGCCTTTTGCGTTTCAATTGTCCGTGAAATTGCATCTGTCAGCATAATTGAATTTCACAATAAGATGCGACAGTTTTATCTTAAGCTTTTAATCTAAACATAAATTGAAGTTCTAAAGTTCAAAAAGAAAAGCTCCTGGCCTAGGTTCGTTGGATTTGATTCAAGATTTGAGAAGTTAGTCCGATTTTGATCGAGACCGCGATCGGATAAGAAATATTAGAAAGTAACAAAAGTGTTTTGTAATAATTGTGTTAATAATATTATCAATAAAGGTTTAACATCATAAAATATTAAAAAATAAAATTTATAATTTTTTATTAAAAATTTCCGGAAGAAAATGTATTTGCATACAAACCTTAAGAAATAGTGTGAGTGCTTTGCACTCGCCACGTTCACACTTGGTGACCTATTCCTTCGTATTCGTTCTCTGATCAGCATTCTCCTTTCCCTTCCCTGATCAACAAGTTTGCCGTTGTGGGTACATTGACATTGACTTTGACTCTTTCACGCGCACTAATATACTCGTTGCGCTCGTGTCTCCTTATTCATTCTAAGTAAGAGAATTTCTATAATTCTTATGCATTTTGTTATTGGGTTTTTATGAAGACTACACTGAAAGATATTAGTTATTGGCTTGGCCTACAGTATTTTTGACTTTATTTTTATTTCCTATTCAAAATTGTTTTCAGTGCAGTTAATAATGAATTATTTTATTTATATACTTATGTATGTACATACAAATAAACATATGTATAGTTTGAAATAATTAATTCTTTTAAATATTATATTTTATGTACATATGTATGCACATATGTATATGCACACATGGCACAGATAACGACTGGAGAGCAGTTCCCGAGG
This sequence comes from Zaprionus obscuricornis, assembly GCA_037044475.1. Lineage (NCBI taxonomy): Eukaryota > Metazoa > Arthropoda > Insecta > Diptera > Drosophilidae > Zaprionus > Zaprionus obscuricornis. The sequence continues at coordinate 42,929 of JBAMBR010002384.1, read as the reverse complement.
ATAACACCGGAGGAAGTAGTCTCGGCCGCAAAGAGGATCAAGCCCTCCAAGGCCCCTGGGCTGGACGGAATACCAGGAGTGGTGATTAAAGCCATAGCTGAGGCCAAGCCCGAGATCTTTTGCAATACATTCCAACAATGTATTGCTGAGGGAATGTTCCCTGCATGTTGGAAGAATCAAAGGCTAGTCCTCATCCCAAAAGGGAAAGGAGCCTCGACCAATACTGCTGGCGGATATCGCCCCCTGTGCTTACTGGACATAGTGGGGAAGCTCTTTGAACGCATCCTGTACTGCCGCTTGGAAATGTTCACAGAGGGACCACGCGGGCTGGCGCATCAGCAATACGGCTTCCGGAAGGGGAGGAGTACCCTTGATGCATTGGAAGAGGTCCGTGAGATAGCCTCAAAGGCGCTAGCGGGTGAAAGATGGCTGGGGGGGGCCAAAAAGTACTGCGCTGTAATAACGCTTGACGTCAAAAATGCCTTCAATACAGCAACATGGGCCAGCATACTCAGTGGCATGACTAAGATCGGTATCCCTGAGTATCTAAAGGCGGTGATCGGTAGTTATTTTAGAGACCGAGTACTTTGGTACGATACGGAAGACGGTCCCAAAAGCTACGAAGTCTCAGCAGGCGTTCCCCAAGGGTCGGTACTCGGCCCGATCCTGTGGAACATAATGTACAATGGGATAATTAAAATAACAAAACCCAGAGACGCAGAGCTACACTGCTTCGCAGACGACGTGGCAATCACTGCAGTTGCAAAAACTCTCCCTGAACTGCAAACAAGCTGTAATGACACCATAAGGGCAGCTACAGGATGGCTTGAGAGCGTAGGTCTCAAAATTGCAGCCCAAAAGACGGAGGTGGTACTGCTAAGCAGTAGGAAAGCGGTTGAGAGGCTGCAGATAACAGTTGACGGGGTCCACTTGGAGTCGGCCAACTCACTAAAATACCTGGGAGTCATAATCGACCATAGGCTTAGCTTTAGCGAGCATATGAAATATGCCAGCAGGAAAGCGGCTATGGCAACCACGGTCCTGGCTAGACTAATGCCGAACACAGGTGGACCCAAGATACCTGCGAGGAGACTACTGGTATCAGTAGCGAAGGCGACACTGTTATACGCAGCTCCAATCTGGAACAGCGTAACGGAGAGATCATCCTACCTCAAAGAGGCACGAGCAGTATACCGGACAATGGCCCTAAGACTCATCAGAGGGTTCAGGACTATATCAGAAGATGCGGCACTTGTACTCGCTTGCATTCCGCCCATCGATTTGGAGGTCAAGGCCCTGGCGGCAATGCGTGAAGGGGTTAGCAGACTTAGCGCCAATGAACGACTGTTGGAGGAATGGCAGATCAGATGGCATAATTCGCAAAAGGGACGCTGGACGCAACACCTAATCCCGGACGTCGCAGCCTGGATTAGATGCAAGCATAAGGAACTGGACTACCACCTAACCCAGTTTCTTACGAACCACGGCTGCTTCCGTGGATATCTAGCGAGGTTCCAACACGTCGATACCCCCCAATGCGTGTACTGCGTGGACGAGGTGGAGACTGCAGAACACGTACTCTGCAAGTGCCACAGATTCTCAGACGAGCGAGAGGAACTGACTAGAATTTCAGGCTCCCAAATGAGACCGAGGGAACTGATTAAGACCATGATGACAGATGCAGACTCCTGGAAGGCGGGCCACGCCACTATTATTAAGATAATGAGACGAGTCCGTGCCGACGAAATGACAAACAGAGGAGGTAGACAATAAAAAAGCGCCTGATGCCCGTGAGGTCGGCGGGAAAGAATACCACCCCAGCTAAGTCAGCTTGTCGTAAAAGGCGACTAATGACAACCGAGGAATCGCAAGAAGCGTTGCAATAGAAGGAGTGCATAGGAGCACTTATCCTGCTCACCGAAGTACTACCAGTATTGACACGTCCCGGTGAGCCGACACAAAGGACAGAGGAGCAGGCGGAGGTTTTTTAGTGCGTAAGAATCGCACATACCCTTCTACTGGAGTAGAAGGGATCTTTCAGAAGATTTTTCCTACCGTTGTGCATACAAAAAAAAAAAAAAAAAAAAAAAAAACATGACATATGCACACATGACATACATATGTGTGTGTTAGTGTGTTGGTGCAACTAATATTTTTTTATTCATTTAATATGTTTATACAAAAAACACATGTATTTATGTATGTACATACATATGTAAATATATTGTTAGTGATACGTCATTCTGCGAACGCATTATTATATTGTTAGTGATACGTCATTCTGCGAACGCATTATTACTTGTGCAAAGCAAAAACAATGTGTGATTTCCACTCTCCCACCCTATCCCTTTTCGAACATCGAATTTGATCGTTTAAGGTTGTATACAGACATATGTACATATGTACATATTCACTATCATAAATATGTACATATACATACAAACCATTCTTACCGTTTCTTAACGTTCACGCTTGCTAACCTATTCCTTCGTGCACGTGAATGTGTTTATGTGTTCGCTTTCTGATCACCATTCTTCCTCCCCTTCCCTTCCCTTCTCAGATCCACAATTTTATGCTTTTTACTTTCAGTAAGCTGCCCACATATATGTACATATATATACATTACATATATGTATGTATATGCATATGTGTATGTGAAAAAATAAACATCGCGCTACGCGCTCGCTTGCATACGCTTGCTTGCATGTATATGTGTGCGTGTTGCTATATGTACACATTGATGACGCTCGGTAGCCAACGCTGAGTCAACGTACACACAACAGTAAAATCTGTATACACCGAAAAAAAAATGAAAATCAAATTTCAAACGCAAATTTCTCTGCGATTTATATGTATGTATTTTTAACTAATTTTTTTTTTAAACATAACATTTTATTCTCTTTAATACTATATTTTTCAGAATTATTTAACAATTCGATATACATTTTATATTTAATTTTTTTTATACTAAAATATAAAAATAGTACACGCAAAACTCTGTATACACCTTACTTAAACCTAAATATAATGAATATTATATCCTTTTTAGTAACTTGTGGTGTATCCCCCTCTATGCAAAACTTTCTTAAGGCGTTTTGGCATCGAATTTACAAGTTTCATTGTTTTCTCTGATGTAATTTTGCCCCATTCCTCCACTAATACCACCTTGAGCATTCTTTGAAGTAATTGTGTGCTTCCTGATATTTCTTTCGCAAAAGTCCCTTAAAAGCTCAATTGGATTGAACATGATTCCAGAAGTATGGTGCTTTAAAATAAGCTTATTTGCAAAAGATAGACGCTTTTGCCTATTGACTTCGGATATCAGAGGTTTTTTACGGGCGACTCTGCTATGGTACCCATTCTTTTTTATGACACGGCGGACTGTATCCACCGAAACCGTTTCGGAAAAACTATCCTCTGAGATTGGAGCTGTTCTTCATGGACTGTCATCCTGGAATTACACAGAATAGACGTTATAATAGCACTTTCTTCGAGCTCCGTTAATACCGGCGGGCGGGCAGAATTATAGTGAATTTTTTGGATTGAGGAGTGAGCTCTACCAATTGGGCTACCTATCTCTCTATAAGATTTGCCATCTAAAAATAGTTTTAACATCATTTTTCGCTCCGCAATAGAAATTACTGCTCATTTCTTCTTCATGGTGTACATTTTCATAATGTAATGCAGAAATGAAGATCAATTGTGAAAAACCCGTAATTAGCATCGGTGCCTGGAAGTCTGACTATAATCCCAAAATTTTCCATTCCACCCCAGGTAAAAGAACTGTATACAGACAATTGCGTGTATCTATTTTTGTACAGTTTAATTTAAAAATAGATATAAAATATATGAAATTGTTAGACAATGAAAAAAATATAATATTAAAGAGAATAAAATGTAGTTATGTTTAAAAAAACAAGTATTGTTAGACCCGAACGGGCATATTAAATAATTGGGACAAGTCATCGTTTCAAATGACGACGGCAAATAGTATAAGGCACAGGAAAAAATATTATTTGACGATCGCTGAAAATTTCAAAAGGGACAGTCACAGCGAATCGAGAATTTATGTGTTTTGTTTTGCCTTTTTGCAACAATTCGAGCCGATGCTCATGTTAATCAACTACAAATTGTTAAAGTACGAAAAGAATAAAAGATGCAAATTCTCTCCCCTTTCTTACTCATTGGGGCTACAACATATTTCTCTCACAAGCAGCGGATATATTCACGCTTAGATCGTATTTTTTATCGTATTTCGGGTCGAACGGCTCGCACGAATTTCGGTGGGACGCCTCGCATACAAATTTTTGTGGACAAAACGCTTGTATGAAATAGAGGGTCTATTAGTTGTATGGTCAGTGATAACAGTTAATTGTAAAAAGATTAGAACTATCGGAATTTAGTTATTATACGAGCTATCAAAATATTACGTAATCATCTAATATGGGAGATCTGGACAATGAGCAGGTGTTAATATTATAAGGAATGTTCTTGTTTTTTATGAAAACTGTATTATATATGATTCCGTAAGGTTAGAAAATGGGGTTCAATGTTCACTCTTGATTGCATAGAGGTAGAGGGGGTCAAAAAGTAAAAAAGTGATTACGTAATATATGATCAGCCCCATATGCCATAGGTTGAAACTTATCGAATTTATGTTTAATGAAGGCTAAAAGCGTAAAAGTCAACCTTGATGATTAGCAAAAGGTTATATGTATGGCCGACCCCATAAAGTATACATATATATTCTGACTCAGGATCAATAGCCGAGTCGATTGGACCATGTCCGTCTGTCCGTCTCTACATCCGTATGAACATACAAATCTCGGAGACTATAAGATCTAGAGACTTCATTTTGTTGCAGGCAGATCCACAAATCGATCAAAACAATTTTGAACACTCCACAGCACCAACACCCACCCAAGCTACATGACATTTTGGTGCAAAGTAAGAATATGTTTGTGTGGACGTTGTGCCTCTATAGCTTACGGTTGCCTGCGGTTCTAACCCCGAACACAGCAACAATATTTTAGTGTTTTTTCTTTCTCAAACTTAAAGAGTGCGGCTCAGTTGTTAGAGGGTTTAACTTGCGTGCTAGTGATCCGCTGTTCGATTTTTTATTTTATATGTTTAAATCACAATATAAGTAAATATGTATAATAAAATTGATAATTCTTAATTATTTTACGAAAATGTATTAATATATAAATGTTGCAATTAACTTAAAAATGGCGAGTGCGTAGCACGAGCAAAATAAATACAGTAGATTCCGGTTATAACGACTTTCAAGGAACCGACAATTTTATGTTGTTATACCCGGAGGACGCACTAACCAGAAAGAGCAACAAAAATTATTTTTTTTTGTTTATTTTATGGTTGCCAGTTCGTAATAGGCTTTTAAAATAAAACAAATTAATTTTTAAATCAAAAAAAAAAAATTTAATTTAATAACCTTGGATTTTCAAGGTTATGTCGTACACATACATATAACCGATATTCATAAACTTAATATAACTAGATTAATTTCTTTTCTTTTACTTCGTATTCTTAATTTAAATAACCAGTAATTTTTGATTGTTTTGCAGTCGTTTTTGACATGTAAAAACAGTCGCGTACAGTATTATTTAAACGAGAGATGCTGTGCGTTAAACTCTCGTCATTAAAATTCGAATGGACAAATCTACATATTTAGTAGCTCTGCCGCCTTCAGTGCCTCCAAAACGCTAGGTGCTGGCTTATCTTCATTTCGATCTTCCACGTTGTCGTCGCTATCCAGGCGCCGAATAATTTGCATTTGTTTTTGAGACATTTGTTTTGTTTTTGTTTTTAAGACATTTTGCGGGTGTAATGCACAAGTGTCGAGCTTAAACTGAATGACCACTTTATTGCGCATTTTGTGCATTTTACGCATTTTGCGCATTAACTCACATTACGCATTAAAAAAAAAAGCAGAAATATATGGTCTGCACACATTTGTGTGACGTCAGCATTGCACTTCGACTGTCTCTCTCTAACAGCAGCGTTGCTAAGGCGACGGCTAAAACTGACAGAGAGTAGTGATAGTGTAAGAGCTTCGTGTCGCTGCTACGCACACAAGCAAGAGTGCCGATCACTGATAAATACAACATTTCTAATTACGTCGTTTGATGCTTAAATTTGTTGGCATTATTTCGCTGTATTTTTTTTTCCGTCGCTATATCCGGTTGAATTCTGGAAAATTTCGTTGATATAAGCGGTTAGTCGCTAAAAGCGGAGGCTTAACCGGATTCTACTGTATATAATGTATAAATTCATATAGTAAAGTTAATTTCAAATTGGCGAGTGCGTAGCACGAGCAAAATAAATATATGTATAATGTTTAAATTTATATAATATAATTAACGTAAAATTGACGAGTGTGTGCCACGATGTTTCTAATTTATGTTGACGCTCTGTGTGAATCCGGTCAAAATCGGATCATAATCATGGAAGTTATGCAACTTTCAATTCTTTGGGTACCGGGTATTATATAGTCGAGCATACTCGACTATAGGTTTCTTATTTGTTTTTAATGATGTACTGCATTGCAGCACTTTCAGGATCAATTGAAAGCTGAGTTTAGATAATAGACTTAGGCCAGAAGTATATGTTGCAACTTCTAAACAATTTTGGATAGTTTTGATGCACACGAGTCCACCGAGTCTAGCGCAACCTGCTGACATTTTCGATGTTCAATTGTGTTTTCTTGACATTTAACTGATGCTCTACAGTCGAGTAAGAGTATAACGACCAAGTGTGTATTATGTATTTATGAAAGGATGTATGAACGAGAATGAGACTGTTCAAATATTCATTAAGTCTGAGTGCAGCAACAGCAGCAGAAACAGAAGTTGAAATTATGCCTGCGTGTCGTTCTGCGGTCTGTTGTCGTCTATCGTCCAAGCTAGGAGCCCTGAAGCGCACGTGCCCCATTCGACAGAAAATGGCACAAGTGTCAGTGTGAGGCGCATTCAATTTGCGCATTTGGCTTTTTAGGAAAAAAATATGCATTAAAGACATTTGTCGAGCCAAAGCCAGAGAGACAGGGTTGAGAAGAAATCGAGAAGAAAGAGTAAAGAGCATGGGTTGCGAAGTGGCGCAGCTCAAATAACGGCTAACGTGAATAACGTGTCCAAAAGCAGCCGTAGACAGACAGATATGGAAACAGACAGATACTGAAAAAAGTTGCAATGAAAGCGCGAAAATAACTTCCTAAATAGCCGCCTGACTGGCTGTCAAGAAGACGCTTAAGAAAGTGGTACATCGAAGACCAAAGACCAGACTATGCCACAGTACACCAGACCAAACCAGACCATAGTAGACCAGACCTTTGCCCAATTCATGGTCCTAGGCACAAAGAGTCTGGGCACATTGCTCCGCAAGAGTGTGGGGGGCCACGGCCCACAGGAAATAGTCACAGTTGTCGAGTAGGAAGACGAAACGGTGAACTGAGCCACAGTCGAATTCAAATTGCAAATTCGTTGCAGATTTTTTATGCACTTTTCCCCAGCCGAAATTAAGCCGTGAAGAGAACGTTGCTTCGGAACGAACTCCAGACAGGGACGGCCAGGACTACCAGGACAGCGAAGACAACCAGCAGAACGAACAGCGACGCCGCTGACGTTTTGACGACAAAATAAAAGAGCTACTGCTATAGGGATGAAAAAGGCACCACTGAATGCAAATATTATCGTATGTATATGTATACAGCGTGTAAGGACGAAGACTGTGGCGAAAGCAAGTAGAGCGAAGAGTATGAACTATGGTGAGCCAGGAATTACAGTAAAACCTCTTTGAAAAGCAAAAAGGTGACAAAATGGAATAGGGGGCCGAAATGATGGCGTCCACAAAGTAACTGCATTTCGGTTTTTATTCATATTTTATTCAAATGTGACAACCAAAATGACACAAACACTGAAAAGTTATTTATGCTTTTTTTTCTCCACATAAAAATGAACAAAAAGAGAACAAAATTCTAAAAAAAAAAACCAAAAAGAAATAAAATAAATAAATAATTTCTGTATCGGATCTTAAATATAAGCGTAATATAAATTAAAAAAGTTTTGTTTGCAAAAAAAAAAAACAAGTTAGGTCATTAATTAAATATTTAGAAAACTCGTGGTACGCAATTGTCAATTTTACGTTAATTATATTATATAAATTTATACATTATATTTTTATTTTTAAGTTAATTCCAACATATATATATTAATACATTTTCGTAAAATAATAATTAAGAATTATCAATTTTATTAAACATATTTACTTATATTGTGATTTAAAAAAATAAAATAAAAAAATCTAACCACGGATCACTAGCATGCAAGTTCAACCCTCTAACAACTGAGCCGCACTCTTTAAGTTTGAGAAAGAAAAAACACTAAAATATTGTTTCTGTGTTCGGGGTTAGAACCGCAGGCAACCGTACGCTATAGAGGCGCCCCTCCAATTTTAGTATTTGAAATGTGCATAACTTCCATTTTAATTGTCCGATCTGTACCAAATTTTCACACAACGTCCACACAAACATATTCTTACTTTGCACCAAAATGTCATGTAGCTTGGGTGGGTGTTGGTGCTGTGGAGTGTTCAAAATTGTTTTGATCGATTTGTGGAGGCGGTGGGGGCGTGACAAAAATCCAAAATAATCTTGATCTGCCTGGAACTAATACAAAATTGCAAAAAAATGAAGTCTCTAGCTCTCGCTCGGCTGTTGATCCTGAGTCAGAATATATATATTTTATGGGGTCGGCCACGCCTCCTTATGCTGTCACAAACTCAATATACCCTTGGTACCCAATGGGCACCGGGTATAAAAATTATAGAAAAAACGAAAGCCACGAGACATCAGTTTGCCATGAATTGCATTTTTGCTGGTGCCTTTTCTTTCTGTTGCCTTTTTGTCATAAACTTGTCATCATTTTAATATTGGCAGCTTATAAGCCACGTTAGACACACCCGAGACTAAAGCAAGGGAGGATTATTGAAGCAAAAGGAATGGTAACTGCAAAAAGAGAACAGAGAATACCATACCATACCATAACATACTATACCCGGCCAAAGCGAACCTTATAGAACCTTAGAGTAGCGAAAGAACAGAAAATGTCGAGCCAAAGCCAATGTCAAGCCAAGTCAAGACAAGCAAACTCAGCAACGGATTATCTGCGACAGCCCCATAGAAGGCGTTGACGTGAAACGTAGAATACGCCCATAGATGGAGACCCTTGTGCTGTGTGCGATGGCATTGGGGTAGCGAGAATCGAGAACTTTAGCTAGTTTGTGTGTAGCAAAAATTTACTGTAAAATACAATTTCCCGTTTTTATAGCTCATTTCCAACAACATTTGCTTAGCCTGCGCGCCAACGCCAGCGTCATTGCCGCTGCTGTTGCCATTGCCGTTGTCGTCGTCTATGGGAAAACAATTTTTATTGCATTTCGCTGGCAATGAGTAAAATGAGCGGTGAGCGGTAATAGAATGAAGAGTGGGAAGAGGTGAATATCAAATGGTGAATAGTGACTACAGTACAGTGGGTAATATTGTGTTGCAGGGGCTGCAATGACTCGATGGATGGATGGTTGGTTGCATGGCAGGGGAAGTAAGTAAATATTACTTCGTTTTTTTTCATCTTTTTTAAACACTTGGCATTAAGTGCAGCAGCTGTGGGCAGGCAAAGTGCCGTAAGTGCCGGGGATAAGTGAAGTTGAGGATGGATAGTCCGGAAGGGAACACGGCTGACGGGGCCCCAGCTGCCACAAGGCATCGCGCGAAGCAGGCGACGATTGCAAATGGGGACGAAGCAAAGGGAAAAAGGAAAGGACAGGGACAGACAGGCTGCCAACGTTTCCTGCGTTAGTTGTGCGCTTCAAGATTCAATTATAATGCAATAAAGCGCGAATCAGAGCTACAATAAAAATAACAAGAGAAGCTACAGGAGCACACACACTTAAAAAGTCATCAGACATGCTGAGCATACAAGAAGGCTTGCAATATATACATAGATATACTACATAAGCACATACGCATACACACATGTATACACAGACGTATTCACGCACACATAGAAAGGCAGCAACTCTCATAAGCAGCATGTCTCGTTGTAGTTGCTGTTCCGGATAGCGTAAAATTAATTGAAATTTTTCTTTGCCTATTTATTGAAATAGAAATAGAAATAGAAAAGAAATAGCAATTTCAAATACAAGTTCTAAATAAAAATTTTATGAAAACGGCAAGTTAAAATAAAATATAAAATATTTAATTAAAATAAAATGTAAAATATAATAAAATAATATAATAAAATAATATAATAAAATAATATAATAATATAATATAATATAAATTGAAGTTAAGCAAGCATAAAGTTCAGTTTATGTAGAATATACATATTGCAAATTGAAATTTGACAAAAAGTTGTTACATTATTAAATCAGATTTAATCTTTTTATTGAGAATTAAAAAAAAGTAAATAAATAAAATTTCATTTTCAGTCTAATTAACGAAATTCAGCAAAAATTAACTTAAAGAAAAACTAAAGAAAATTGATATTGATTCATTAAAAAACATTAAATAATAATGATAAATACTTGGAATAAATAGCAGAGAAATTCATTCTCGGATCGTGTCGGGCATGTCAGAAAATGCTACAGTGGCTATTGCCATGACGTAAATTGGAGTTTGTAATTGAAGCATCCATCCGTAGACAGATATTCTTAGGAAAGTGTAGGGATAGCAAAACCATTTTCTGTGCTTCTGCTGATGTTACTGCTGTTGCTGCTGCTGGTTCTGTTAAAATGCATTGGGCGCAGCTAAGTGTTTAAGTGTTCTAATGTTACTTTGTGTCTCTTTTATTGTATGTACTCACTTCGCCTTCTCATTTCTTATTTTCCATTTTCCATTTGCCATTTGCCATTTCCCTTTTCTCACTTTTGGTTTTCATTTTGCTTCTTTAACTACTTCACTTGGGTCTACGCAGCAGAGCTTCTTATAATATGATTATTAATGTTTGTTGCTTGCTCGCTTATTATGGAAATTATCGAGTGTAAACAGACAGTTTGTGTTCCTTCAAAATAATCGCTCAAAATTCAAAACACTCGACAAAAATTCAACAGCCCCAATAATAATATATACAAACAATTTTTTCATTTTTTTTTTCCTTTTTTGTTTTATTTTTTATATTGCCCACGGTCATTTTAATTATCCGGCATGGCGACGTGGAATGCGGTCTAGTATATATTTTGTACTTTATACTATATACGTATGTATGTATGTATGTATGTATGTATATATATATATATATGTAAAAGAAATCCCAAATATTGCAAAGGAAGCTACGACAGAACGAGAGCAACAACAATAGCAAGAACAATGACAACAAACAGCCGAAAGAAATTCAATTAAAAAGGAATCCCCGGAAATTCCTTGTAATTCCAATCTAAAAAAAAAAAAAAAATATATAAACTTTATGTATATACATATTGTCAAAAGGCAAATTGTACAATTCACGAAGGCCGCAGAAAACATGTGGCCAATAAATTCGTGAACAATAACAGCAACATCAACAACAACAACAACAGCAAGAGAAGCAGCAAAAGTAACTCTCAAACCTCTGGCGTGGAAAGAGGGAAGGGAGAGATAGCGGTAGCGAGGAGATGAGTAAAACTTAAGTATGTAAATTGCCGCACGTTCATTTTTTGATTTTCCAGCATAAAATCAGTATAATCTGTTTTGTCAGAACCCTGACCAGCACAGCAGTGCCAGGAGCAGCAGGGGCATCAGCAACATCATCAGCGGGAGCAGCAACAACGGCAGAGAAAAAGTCAACGTAAAGTTTGCAGCTGAAGTTGATTTAAAAAGCGCCCATGCTCAGCCAGCTCCGCATGCTGTGTCCGTAACCGTGTCCGTGTCCTCGTCTTAGTCCTGACCCTCCCTCGTCCTTCTTGAGTGTCTCTTTCCCTGGTTCACGTGCTTGCCCAGAAGCGCTGATTAACGCACTCGAGCGCAATCTGCCTCACTTCACATTTATGTAAACACAAAACAGAATATAAAGGCATAAAGCAAAATAAAATAGAACGCCTGTCTTCCCTGCTTGCCCTCCCTTTCCCTCTGTCTTTCAGTCCTTTAGTCTTTTAGTCTCTCTGTCTGGTAGTCGGTTTGCTTGTTTGGCTGTCTCTTCTGCCTGTATGGCCTATCTAGATGGGATCGTGGAAATGTGAAAAAATGTTTGACTCCGTCTGCCTTTTCATATTAAAGGTAATTTTCATATTTTGCAAATGGCTGCCTGGCAGCTTTTGGCTGCTTTCGTTTCTTCTCTCTCCCTCTATATATATATGTACATATATATATATATATATATATATATATATATATATATATATATATGTATATATGTCTTTTTATTTCTCTGTTGTCTGTCTATCTTTCTTTCTTTCTCGACGAAGTGTGCGGCGTAGTAAACGAAGTTTACACACGCCAATTCAATCATTTAAATTCACAAACACATATAAATATACCTTACGAAAAGTACAAAAAAAAAAAAAAAAAACAAACTATATACTATATAGGTATATATATATATGTATATATGTATAAGTATTGTATGCGAAAGTCAATGCCCGACGATTGATAAAAGGAATATATGGAATATATATAAACTATGCCAAAAAAATATTGAGTAAATATAAATACTCTAAGTTGCTATTTGCAGACTATTAATATAAATCAAGAAATTCTATTATTATTAATTTAATTTATTTAATCTTAAATATTATCAGTTAAAATGGAATTAAAATAGTAGTAAATAAAAACTAAATTATTATTAAATTGGTGAAAATTGTAGAAAATAAATGAAAAAATACACATAAATAATTCACAATACATTTTTAATGGTATTTTATAATAATTATGATTTAACATGTCTTAAAAATATTAATTTGTAAGACGTTTATTTTTTTATTATTATCAATTATTTAATTTTGTAAGTTTATTAACTACTTAAACTTAATTTTAAATATATTTCACAAGTATTTTAAGCTAATGTTTACAGTAAATATTAACCCTATAATTTTGAAAAATTTATAATCAGTTATACGCTTTGCAATTGTTACCAATGTCTTGTCAAAGTTATGGTATACTCACAATAGAAGTGCATCAGATGGGGGAAATCCTCAGCTGAGCTGCGTCGCTGCGGGTTGCAAAAAATGTTTTAAGCTAAGGCGGCCATGCAGCACGCTGCAAAAAATATTTATTACTCTGCTGCCAGCACTTGCTACGTATAGTATTGGATGTGTGTATGTAGTTGTATATAGGTAGGTTCTGTTTTGCCTGTGTGTATGTGTCCGTATGTCTAGTGGGAGATTGTTTGCCCTCAAGGTGAAAATATGCTAAGTAACAAATAAAAGCAAGATCTCTATCAGAGAGCCTGCCGCCTGCTACCTACCGCTTTCCGCCTACCGCCTTCCGCCTGCTTCTCGACGTGCTGCTGCTGTTGCAAATGTTTCAAACGAGTCAACGTTGATTCTCTGGCTTTTTTACATATTTTTTGAGGTTTTGAAAAGTGCGGCAAAACTAGCACACAGTTGGCTGAGTATGAGAGAGCATGAGTACGAGAGACCTGGAGGACAGAGAAAGAATGATAGAGAATGAAAGAGAGTGAATGAGAAAGAGAGACAAAGAAAGCCAAAAGCAAAAGCTTGTAAACAAATTAAGAGATTGCTTTTGGGCAGACGACCATCAAAAGCGTTGAACTGAAGGCTAAGCCAATGGGCGGAACACTTTTATGGGTGGAGGGCGGCAGTATGGGCCGTACACTAAAAATGGGCGTTTCTAATCAAATCACTTGATGCATGCCATAAATTCTAACAGACGAAAAAGAATGAAAAGAAAAAGCAAACAATAACACTTTGCGGTTGCTGCCACAAGTTGAAGCGACAACAACGACACAAGAAAAATTCATAGAGTGAGTTTTGTTTTTCTTTTCAAATTGTTCAGAGGAAAGTAAAATATAGGAATGTCGTGACCAGAACTCGAAGATTATCAGGTAAATATTATTATGTAAAATAATGAAAAAGTAAAATAATTTGTAAATTATTGACGCAACTAACTAAAAACACTTTTGAACAGATTCCTTTCCTTTTGTAATCAACAAGAAAGTTGAAAAATATCAAAAGTTGAAATTAAAAATGTCATACGTCAAGTGTTTTTTTGGAAGAAAAATTGTATATACTGAGGATCATGTTGTGGTAAGGAAGATCTATCTTAAACATATGTCATCTGAAGTGAAAGAACAAGATTTACTTAAATATTTCGCTAGCTATGGATGTTTCAAAGCCTGGAACTTGTTTGATAAACTATCCTGTAAGAAATTTTCTAAAGTTGGCTACGTATTATTTACTGGTTGCCAAGATGCTGCCGATGTTATTCTTGGGGTCAACCCGATATTAAAGCATTTCAGCCACTTGATTCATATTCATTCATATAGCACTATGTGGAACATGCGTGATTTTCTAATATATTTTGGACCATACCTAATGAAAGCTATTGGTCAAATACCAATACGTCATCTTAATAGTTTTTGGGAATTCTTTGCTGAGAATTGCATCAATCTGAAGATCTTGTGGATTACGCAGACATCCTTGTCCGTACATTGCATGTTTAAAATATTTTGCTTGAATCTACGTCAGTTAGTGAAATTGAAGCTAACATCTTGTGATCTATGTGATTACAGCTTGCTAGCTTAAAGTAAATTGAACAAGCTTAAGATCTTGGATCTAAGCTATACCGATAACTTAACTGGAGTGTACATGAATGCTCTGCCAGAATCAATTAAATCGCTTAATATTTCTCACTGTTCAGATTTGCATCGTAATTTATTGCCGAGTATATGCGAGACATTTCCCAATCTTAGAGAGTTCAGTGTCTCAGCACTTTCTATAATCAACATAAGTCTACACAAGAACAACTGTTGTAAGTTTTTGGAGACACTTAGCATTTGGAATAACTATGCAACATGTAGAATTGAACCATATTTGCAGAATATGGAAAAATTTCGTAACCTTAAGAAATTTCTTTTACGCCATTCAGGATACATAGTTAAGTTCAAGTCAGAACAATTGGAAAATTTGGAAATCTATTCTCGCGTTTCTCTAAGTTACACACAGTTTTAACTAATTTGCAAACTCAAGGCGTTACGTGTTTTGATTTTTCATCATAATGAAGATATTACTGTTGACATTGCGCAACATTTTGGCAGATTACAACATTTGGAAGAACTTAAGTTACTGTGGTGAAGAAATATAACAGAAACTGCTACATTGCGCCTGATACATAATTGTGCAAAGCTTCATGTATTTTGTTTAGAACAAGATAGTTTACAACTTACGAAACTAGTTTCCGACATTACTAAAATGTTACGCGTAGAAGTAAAATCAAAGCATAATTGGCGGAAACTTCCGATGAAGTTACTTTTTTGCGGATTCCAGTGTAATGCGTTTATCTTACGCAATCCCCAAGTCTCTAGAAATGACATGGTTAATGTTAATTTTAGCAAGCCTATAACTTGGTAAAATGATTACTTTTGATTTGATATATTTTTAGTTGTTGAATTAATTTATATCTGTATCACTAAGCATAATATATAGAGGCATCAAATAGCGAAAAGAGCAGTTTTTATGCTTTTGCGGCAATAAGGTCCCAAAACACTTTGGTAAGAAGCCGAACGCTTGTCGGAGAGTACACAAGGGCCTAACGTAGAAACATTTTTATTGTCGATTTGACAGTGGCTGCGTAAGTATGGTCTGTATGGATCGCACAATATTTTTTTTTAATATGTATGCGTGCGTGTACATATACATGTGGTTATGTGTTGGTGTGTGCAGGCATTGTCAGCTTGCACAAAATATGATTTTTGAAGTTTTCACCTTTCTTGAGTTCCTATACCCTGTGTACAAAGGGAGTTGTGGAGTTGTATATCATACAACATAACAAATGTTTATTTTAATATATGTATGTACAAATTAAAATAATATACGCACATATGCAATATCTGATTGTCAGTAGTCGTGTGTGAGGGTTGAGAGTTGAACGTCGCAGAGTAAAGTGTTAGGAACAAACGCGACGATAATTAAGTTGAATGTATAATAAGGTTCCTCTTATTCCTTGTTCCTCTTGAATTTTAATTTGTTTTAATTGTTCACTAAAATCTAATCAGTAATAATAAATAATAATAATAATAAACAGTGAATATAAAAGTTAAATACTTTGTATATCATATAATATAACTAGACTTGTTAAAGTAAAACACTTTAAACGACATAAAAACATTTGTGGAATCTTACAATTGAGTAATACAAATTGAAGGCTCAATAGAGAGATTTCTTACATATCCATATGTATGTACATATTCTCGATTAGTGACCAATTCCATTTAGAAACGTTGTTTTTTTTTGTATTATATGTAACTCTACAACAGTCTGGAGAAATCAAGTTCGCAAAATGTCAGTGTCCGAAGGACACATCTGATGACATACGTATATTCGTATTATGTTACGAATTCAAATTTATTTCGGACTACTTATCTATAACTTAGTAACTTCCTTAGATACAGCAGCTTGGAATAATATTAAAAATCGATTACCATAAATTTGGAATAAATCTATTTTTATATACTTTATGTATAAATATTTTAGAGTGTTTTATTTTAAATTATTTTTCAGTCAAAAAAGAACAGCAAATTCAATCCAAAAGTACAAACACAAAAAGTTAGGAAAGGAAATATAAGCCACGGGCTAAACAAAATGACCAAGATAAAACATATATTAAGGATAAACATAACTTTTCAGGAAATTATAATTAAACGACGCGCAACTGAATCGAGTGAAGTTGAGTCGAGTTTAGTTGAGAGTAGAGAGTTCAAAAGTTGGCAAAGAGCCGCACGCGGAATAGTTTTCTAATTAACTGCGAGCCATGCGAAGCGTGGAACAGAATACAAAGGCGGGAAAGAGAGCGAAAGACATGATAAAAAGACATTTAAAGAGAGAAACCGAGAGAGAGAGAGAGAGAGAGAGAAGGAGAGAAGTGAGAAACTACATGTAACTGGCTACGTTGATAGTGATGGGAAATTGGTGAGAGCTCGGTGAGATAAGCCGTGAAGTCTCATGAATTAACTCTGCCAACTTTTGCCTCTTGCCTGGCACACGAAACTATTTTGAAAAGAAAGACAATTGCAACAGTCTAGAGTTGTCTGCAATGCATTGCAATGGCAGCAACTGCAACGAGGGGCGTTGAGGACAAGTACTGGATATAAAGTGATGGCAGGCGAGCGTTTCTCTTCCCAAATGATTTAGTTGTGGCAGAAAGCAAAACGTCGCCAACAAACAAGTCGAGTACGAGATTTCCGTCCGTTATTGTAACGGAAATGCCGCACAAATGAGACCTGGAAGTGGAAGTTGACAGCCAAGCGCATGGGGTACAACTACCGGGTAGATATACGTATGTATAAGTGGAAATACCTCTTGCCCTGCAGGGCAACGGCATCGACAACGGTGCGAGACATCAACTATGTCACATGACAGGTCGAGGCAACAATCACCAGACATTTACTGGCCCATTCGGCAGTGCGACTAGCTGTCGCCTTTACCTCGGAAACTGCTTTTGCCTCTGTCGGGTCGCTCCTCTAATTAGCTGCAATAATGACGTGTCAACAGGGCCATGCAGCCAGCAAGGCATCAACTTGTAAGTTGTCTTGTCGCGTCTAGTCAGTTCCCAAGTTCCATCGCGTATCCAAAAGAGAAGAGCAGCAGCAACTGTTGTGTTGTTTTAGGATTGTGTAACTGGAGACAAGCGTCTGTTCCCTAGACATCATCTTGTGCCACTGTTGCACTATGACACTATAGTACTGTGCCACTGTTGCACTGAGATATGCAGCTCTTAACCCATTTTACTCGTCAAACTGCTTCAGGAAATTAAACACAAACTATAAACAGCAAGAATTTATTCTTAACAAAACATTTGAGTAATATTCCCCTAGAAACACATTCCCGTATTTTCCTTTTACAAGAAGGTAACAAAATAAAAGTAACAAAATGATGCAAAAAGAAAAAGAAGACAATTCTCAATTAGGATTAGAAATTCTATTGTTTGCCTTTTTACAATCTTTCTTTTTTAGTCACTCTTTAGTATCTTAAACTTCAAAGAACAGAGTACATTCATATGAGGATTGGAGTTTAATTTTATACATAATATTATTCAATAATCTTATCAGCAATACGCTTAAGTTAAATGTTTGCTTTATTTCTATAAACATTAAATTAAAATATTTTCTTTATTTAATATGATCGTCATTGTAGTCGCATTTCACATATTTGCAATTAGCGCCTGCATTTTGCTATTACCTTGGCCAATCGACGTACTAAGCATCGGTTCCACTTTTACCTCAAATTTGGGCAACATTTTTTGCATTTCACATAAATAATTGGCGCATATTGAGCATAACTTGAAGCAAATTACACAGCGCGTATATTTCGAACTCTAAGCAGATGGGCGATGAGGCTGTAGGTCTGTAATGAGGCGGTAGATAATGTTCTTGTCCCATTCTTGGCGCCTTAAGGCAACGAAAAAACAAACGCAGAGAAAACAAGCGACATTTCAAGCTGAGCCCAAAAAACTTTAAAAAACATGTTGAGACTGAGACCCTGAGAGACTACGAGGGGCCGAAGTACAGGAATGGCCATGGCTTAGGGCCAAGGCAAAAGCTGCGCCAGCTTCAGTTATCAGCTCCCTTTAGCAAGCTTTCTCTGTGTTGGTGTAAGTCATGTTGCTGGCACAGTTTTTCTGCTATAAGCATATATATATACATACATAAATATTTTTTGCTGTAGTCTGCTTCTTCTTAAGTTTTGCAAACGTTTTTCTTTAATTATTCAAAATATAATTACAATAAACATCTTTTTTGTCATTCTAAAAAATGGAGACTGAACGCGTAGCGCCGCGTTCCCAAGTAACTCTATAAAGTAAATCTATAAACTTGCTATACTGTTTTTTTTTTGTACTAAAGGGTAGAGCTAGGGTGTAACATAATTATTGCTAAACAATAAAAAAACTAAATGTTGCAAATTGTAATAATTTCCTTTTTCATAGGGAATATGTAAAGGGTATCTTAAAGTTAACTTTTCTTGATTAGGTACTTCTTCAATTTAATTTTTCATAATTTTTATGTTTAGCCAAAGTTTACTCGATGAAACTTACAGCAGAGCGCTAAAAATGCTATTTTTATTTTGCATCTCATAATTGCCAACGAGGCAAACAGAGAGATGACGAAGCCACAGCCAAAGCTGAAGTTCAACCTCGCCGGATGCTTGGCGGAAAGTTTTAAGGAAACACAGTCCAGATATGAGAACAGGCGGTACAGATACACGGCGAAGAGATAGCAAGCGATACGATGCCACATATGCTGAATGAAATCAAGGGAATAAGAAGATCCTAAATATGAGAAGCAGAGAATAAAAAGATATATAGAGGACTGGAAGAGAAATGCTAATCGGCCTATAATGTTATTCAATGACTATGTCTTAGACTTTAAGGAATGCAGGAGTTTTATGTAATTCATTTAATTAGCTAAATGAGGCAATGATACGATTTTTCAGATTGTTAAAAAAACTGAATGCTTTGTATTTAAAAAGGATGTAGGAAATTATTTTTGAAATGATAAATTACACTAAGAAAATAATAATAATAAAATACGAAAATACAAAGTTTGGATAAAAATTCAGACCGACTTAAAGAGATATACAGATTTTGTATGAAATACAGATTAATAATAATTCTCAAAATATATGTAATTGCCTTACATATTTATTGTATACAGTGGTGAACTAAATTATTGGCACAGTAAGCATGTTCAACTTTAAGACTGATTTCCCGCTAATTTATTCAACTTTTAATATAAAACAAAAATTCCATGATAAGAATGAAAAGAGACGAGCTGATTTCAGTTTTGATTATTATAATATATTTTATATTGAATTTTTTAAAATTAAAAAACATAAAAAATAAGTAAATATGGCTGAACAAAATTATTGGCACAGTTGGCTTCTAGCCTATTTAAAAACTAAAACTAAAAGATTAAACTATAAATTTATATTTTATTTGCAACCTCTTTTGTTTGACTACGGCTTGGAGACATCTGGGCATTGATCAAACCAATTTTGTTGTCGTTTTGGCGCCAATATTGGCCCATTCTTCCATTAGCGCGACCTGCAGTTACAACCTTGTTGAAATAGGCCGTTTTTATGCGCCTGTCCAGCTCCACCCACAAATACTCGATGGGATTAAGATCTGGGGACTCGGTCGGATCCGGCAAAGTGTTATATACAAGCCACGGAGCATCGTGCACCGCTTCAAAGAGGCTCTAACTTTGCAAAGTCGAAAACACATAGGACGACCAACAGCTTTGACCGATCGTGAATGTGCCCACATTGTCCGGAAGGTAAAAAAAAAACCCGAGAATATCCTCAACACAAATTGCAGCTGAGGTTAAAGAAGAATTTGGAAAGAAAGTTCACCCTATAACCGTCCGGAGAGCCCTGCATGATGCAAATTTAATTTCTCGTATCGCACGACTTTAGTCATTAGTGTTTAAAACGAACAGAAAGTAGCGAGTGGCTTATGCTAATGAGTATTTGAGCAACCAAATGAGTTCTGGGACACTGTACTCTTCTCTGATGAAAGTAAGTTTAACATCTTTTGATCAGATGGCCACCAAATGGTGTGGCGAAAGCCCAATACAGAACTTAAAAAATAAAACCTGGCAGTGACAGTGAAGCATGGTGGTGGTGGACTAATAGTATGGGGATGCATGTCTGCTGCAGGTGTTTGCGAGCTGGTATTCATTGACGGCATAATAGACAAAAAGAATTACATGGATAAACTGAAGACAAACCTTAAAAAGAGTGCAGAAAAGTTGAAATTGTCGGCTTCGTTCAGTTGTCAGCATGACAATGATCCGAAGCACACTGCTTTAGATGTGCGCATGTGGCTTGCATACAATGTAAAACATACTTTGCCGGATCCGTCCCAGTCCCCAGATCTTAACCCCATCGCGCATTTGTGGGTGGAGCTGGACAGGCGCATAAAAACGGCCTATTTCAACAAGGTTGTAACTGCAGGTCGCGCTAATGGAAGAATGGGCCAATATTGGCGCCAAAACGACAACAAAATTGGTTTGATCAATGCCCAGATGTCTCCAAGCCGTAGTCAAACAAAAGAGGTTGCAAATAAAATATAAATTTATAGTTTAATCTTTTAGTTTTAGTTTTTAAATAGGCTAGAAGCCAACTGTGCCAATAATTTTGTTCAGCCATATTTACTTATTTTTTATGTTTTTTAATTTTAAAAAATTCAATATAAAATATATTATAATAATCAAAACTGAAATCAGCTCGTCTCTTTTCATTCTTATCATGGAATTTTTGTTTTATATTAAAAGTTGAATAAATTAGCGGGAAATCAGTCTTAAAGTTGAACATGCTTACTGTGCCAATAATTTAGTTCACCACTGTATATCGTGACACGATGATATTACTTGAGTTAAACAGCCGTTGCGCGCCACTCATCTCTAATTCGTTGTCCGTTTCTTTAGTTCCGTTATTTCTTATGTTATACTTAGACGATTGAGCGTAGATAATTTTGAGACTGAGCGAGATAAGGCTATCTGTCGCTGTACGTGGTGCCTTGTGTTGCTTAGCGTGTGTGAGTAAGCGAGAT
Source organism: Zaprionus obscuricornis (assembly GCA_037044475.1). Classification (NCBI taxonomy): domain Eukaryota; kingdom Metazoa; phylum Arthropoda; class Insecta; order Diptera; family Drosophilidae; genus Zaprionus; species Zaprionus obscuricornis. The sequence goes on along the minus strand of JBAMBR010002384.1, from coordinate 21,157 downwards.
GGTAATAGTGATGCAAATGATGAGTGCAGTTGATATTGTCGTCACAAGAATCGCTGGCACGAGGCGTGAGGCAGTCTAGAACGTTCACCGTAAGCGGACACAAGGGAATTCGTTTTTGTGCGAGTAGCCAAACAAACGTTTAGTAAAAGAAATGTACTTTAACCTCATGGCAGACCCGACATATGTATATTTTATTTATAGTATTTTTAAGCGTACGCGTATTGTACGTATTGTTAGTTGTATTGAGATATATTTATAATCCCAGAATGGCCATTTAAACATTTGGCAGAAACAACAGTTCCAACAGATGCCAATACAAAGAGTTCGATAATTATTGAGACATATTTAATACAGCAAGAAAGTAAACCCCAAAGCGTCACAACGAACTTTTGATACTTTATTTTTACATTTTAAAATTTTTAATTGTTTCTGCAATATTAACAAAATGTTGCCATATGAAGAATCTTAGAGAAGAATCTTACCAGTTGTCATTTTATATTGAAACATTTCTTATATAATATATATTTGTAATGAAATATTTGTTACAAAATGTTGAAAGAAGTAATAAACTCTTTGTACAATCTGTTCTCCTGCACACAGTCTCACATTATTATGTGTCTGTGTACAAATCCAGATGCAATTTTTAAGTGTCTACTTATATGAACCATTGTACTATCCATATATACCTACATATGTGCGTGTATGTGTGTTTGTGAGTAAAGCGTTTATAATTGGCAGAAATTAACGTGACCGTATAATCAATATTTATCGGCTATATAAAATCCATGTTGTATACTCGTACTTATGCATGTGCATTCATACATATATTCATACATTCTTTGTATAAATGTATGTATATGTATGTATTCCATGTATTTAAGTACAAAATGTGTATGTACATTTATTTATAGTTGGTCGGCTGTAATTTACCAACGTTGCAACGTTTGCAGTTTAATTTAAATTCAAGTTAAAAACTCGGTTTTTTGCTGTGCATTGTGTTGATTTTGTCCATCAACAAACAAAACTGCCACGCAAATTATGAACCGCAAATGTGCGTGCAATCCTGGGCAACACTATGAGCTCAATGCGATGCTATGCGATGTGTCTATGTGAGCGTATCATTTTATATGGCATCGAATATACGAAAACTTTGGAATCTGTTTGTTTGCATCCTGGAAAATGTTGAACGCAATTTGTTTTACCGCCGCACATCTATTTTTAATGGACATATTTTCATGCACGTAAAAAGTGTATTTATTTATTTATTTAAATATAAATATATGCATTTTGTGGGTATGGTTTGTGAATGTAAAACACCCTGTGGATCATTTGAGGTACATTTTATTTTTCTTTGGGTGGTTTTTTGAGCGATCAAAAGTTTAAGTTTAGATCATGTTTAGCTTAAAAATTCTCTTACAAATTCTTATGACTTTTTGTGTTTTGTTTGGGCTGAGAATTTACAACAGTAAAAAACAACAGAAGGCGCATAATATATAAATTCTAAACAGCAAATTTAAATTAATACATCACATCAATGTTTAAATCATTCGTTAAATGAGCTGTCTTCCTATAATTAAGAAAAAACTAAACAAAAAATGTATTGAGGCACAAACAGCGTACGCTTAAAAATGCTATATAAATCTTTAAAAAAAGCTACAAAAATGCCAAATTAAAAAAAAAATGGGACAAAAAATATAAAAAGTTTTAGTTTTAGAACTTTTAACTTTTATTAACATTACGGAGGGAACTAACTTCATCAATACGACAAAAATACTATTTTTCTTATTCACCATAACGTTTGTACTTTCTGTAGGAAGTCAAAATTTTGTTAATTTATGTAAAACAGCATTTGCTATAGTTCGAACGTCTCAGTTTCCATGTCAATAAGTGACAAGAAACACCTAAGCTACATATATGAATAAGTCAATCATATATTCACATAAATATGATGCTTTTCTTACAAATAATTTTAAAAAAATGCTTATATCAGTCGACTATAGGCACACCTAAAGAAGATTGTCTTATCTTGTTTGGCATCTTTGCCAAGTGCCTTAGCGTTATTCCGTGTTTAGGAGTGGGGTTCAGTGGGGTTCTTTTCAAGACTTTTGGCTATTAAAGTAAGTTGGATATACTTAAAATTAGGTTTTCTGCTACTATACGTATATTTACTTTCTTTTGACTTATTTCTGTGTTTTATTTCAGTTTTCTTTTCTACTGCTACCGCCTTTAAAATCATGGCCATACTTTACATTCTGTTCTTTATAAAAGAAATTGAGCCTGAACCCAAGAAACCCACAGAGTGAAGCTCAAGTACAAAATCATGCGACAGAAAACATGGCATTTGACACAATAGAGTTGGATGAGTTGCCAGTCAATAAAAACGTGAATTTTCAGCCGCCAATACAATTTGAACCACCGAAAACATTACCAGAAACGCGTTCTCTACTCTACATTAGTTTTTTTTTTTTAACTTATAAAAATAAACAAGTAAGAAAGATATAGTCGAGTATGCTCGGCTATATAATACTCGGTGTCAAAGTTATATTATATATTTATTTTGCTCGTGCTGCGCACTCGCCAATTTTAAGTTAATATAAAAAAAAAATTTTTTTTAAAAAAAAAATCGTCTCGGGAATCGAACCGCGGACCTCATGCACAGCGAGTTCAACCCTCTAACCACTGAAGAGGGGTTAGAAGACAAGTGTGAGAAACACTGAGTAAATGTTGCCGTCGTATAGGGTGAGAACAGTAAGCAAGCGTACGCTATAGAGACGCCTCTCAACTTTTGAAATTTGAAATGTGTATAACTTCCATGTTTATTATCCGATCTGTTCCAAATTTGTACACAACGTCCAGATAAACATATTCCAACTTTGTACCAAATTCAGTGCTGTAGCTTGTCTGGGTTTGCTTAAAATCGTTTTTATCGATTTGTGGAGGCAGAGGGGGGCGTGGCAAAAATCCAAAATAAACTTGATCTGCCTGCAAACACTACAAACACTATGCAAAAAAAATGAAGTCTCTATCTCTTATAGTCTCCGAGATCTGTGTGTTCATACAGACGGACATGCTCCAATCGACTCGGCTGTTGATCCTGAGTCAAAATATATATACTTTATGGGGTCGGCCACGCCTCCTTATGGGTGTTACATACATTTGCTCTTGTCACTAACCCAATATACTCTTGGTACCCAATGGGCACCGAGTATAAAAATTATGGACGATTGTTATTATTTTTATTGATGTTGGCATACTTTCTGACTTTGGGACCTGCGTCAGTTGCAAATGAATTTAAATTGAATTGGGAAATCGGAGAGTGAATTTGTCAATTTGTATACTTTCAGCTCTCGGTATCGTCCCCTTTCGCGTTTTATATGTACATTTGTAAAGTAACAATGCAATGTTTAAACGTATTGGTATCAACTTTCTATGCGTTTATCAAATTTTATAGAATTTCATTAAAAATGTATAATAGACACGAAGCATTCAGTTCTTAAATATCTCAACTTTCAGGACTTTTCCAGCACTACTGATCCTTTTATGTCGCTAGCGTTGTCGACATGTTTGTCAGTTTGCATGTCATTGCAATCAAAACAATTGCAGCAAGTATTGTCGTAGACTATGAGCTGAGTATGTTAAATTTACTAAGATATATTATAGTGATTCTCATTATATTTTATCAAATCAATTATTTTAATAGGTAAAATGTATTCCGTTGTTAGCATTATTGAATCGATTGGTCAGTTCATATTTCCTGCTATCTTCCGTGAGGTTTATAAGAATTCCAAAGACTCATTCCCAGATGCCTTCTTTCTGTTTTGTGAATTCGTTTATGTACTTAAAAATTTACATATGCATATAAACATTGATATATATTAATATATGTGAATACCTACTTAATTCTTTTACTATACAGTAGTCACACAAATATTAAAACTAATCTTATCTCAGGTTCTGCCCAATAATATAAAATACAAGTAAATAATAAAACAAGTAAGTCGACTGTGCTCAACTATAAAATACTCACTACCTTAAAAATTGCAAGCTGCATAACTTTTATGTTTATAATCCGACAGTTCGTCAACATTAGGGTATATTGCAGCAGTTCCAAAACTGTACAAAGTGTTCCAAAGTAGATAATTAATTCATTCATTAAGTGTTTCGTGTTACACACTCGCCAATTTTAAGTTAATTTAAGTTATATATATATATATATACATATATATATATATATACGGTGACTTATTCCCCTCAACCATACACATTGCAATAGCCATATGTAAAATAAAGAATTTTTGTATACATAAAAGAGAGCCTATGTACTCTTCCAAAAATTAAGTAAATAAGAAATAGCTTAAGGTTTGTCAAGCGTTCGATCCACAACTAATAACTAAATTTCATATTTGTTTCAAATAGATAAGACGTGAACCTCGCTTTCAAATCTTCCATACGTGAATAATTCATATTTTCTCCAATAGTTTGCTTAAGTCTTACTAATAAATAAATTGAAATTGAATATACATATACATATACATATACATATACATATACATATACATATACATATACATATACATATACATATACATATACATATACATATACATATACATATACATATACATATACATATACATGTACATACATATATAGTTAGTCAAGTGCGATTATAATCAGGCTTCTTGGCGCCGATGTCAATTACGTTGCCTAGGCAACGGGCTTTTTACATTAAATCTTTACAATAGATCTTTTGCATCACATTATACATGGAGAACAAAAGCACAAAAATTTCTGTTAAGGTGCTATAACTATAACTTTACCGGCAGTATCTTGCTAAAGACTCGATCTGGCCGCCCGCCGTTGCTCAAGGTGCTCTAAACAAAGCGCTGTTATTAAGACTAATCGACATAAGCCGATGAAGCACAGACCAAGCCCGGAAGATAGTTTTTTCATAACGGTTTCGGAGGTTACGGTACGCTGTGTTAAAAATAACGCTGGGTACCATAACAGAGTCGCCTGTAAAAATCTTTAATATCCGAAGTCAATAGGCAAAAGCGTGTATCTTTTGCAAATAAGTTTATTTGAATGCCCCAGACATCTGGAATCAAGTTCTAGAATAGAATAGAAGTAGGCACTGTTAAACACGGTTGAAGTGGTATAATGATGTGAGGGTGCATGTGAGCATGTGGCATGGAAAACATAATTCTTTTTTTAATCAGTTTTGATATGTTTATGATCAGTTATATTAACATTTTGATAATCAATTTAAAGGAAAGAGCCAAAAATCTGACCTTTAAACGTGAATTTTGGTCCCAGCGGCACTAAGACCCAAAGCATACCGCACATAATACAAAGCTTTAGTAAAATAACCCACAAGCTATTAAAAAGGGTATAATATCCATTATAATTCTAAAAAACAAAAATTAATATGAAAGAGGATAAAATGTAGTTAAAAGTACAAATAGCTGAAAATATTTGAAAATTTTGCGTTTGAAGTTTGATTTTAAAATTTCTTTTTGGGTATTCGCAGATTTGTGCTGCCGAGTGTACATACAAAATAAAAAAAAATAAAAATAAAAATTTAGTCATTTTATGAAACATTTTTTCGGTTAGTTATCTAGATGAAATTTAGATGATATACGATTTCCGGGATTATAAGATTAGTGATGACTCTTTATTAAATATTGAACAAAACTTATTGGATTAAGTTTACGTTTAAGACTCTTTAGTAATAATTTGTTTATATTGTACTCCTAAATCACATACCAACTGTAGAAACGATCCATTGAAAAGCTTTCCGTTGAAGTTAGCATGGTAAGGGTAGAAAATATTCGGGACGATGAAAATAACTTTGATTTTTACGAATGTTTTATATTATTATATCTATTTATTTACGAGGGGTATTTAAAAAGTAAGTTTCCCTGTGTTGGGGGAAAAATAAAAAACAAGTTTTAGGCAGTAAAAATAAATTTATTTTATTCTTTGACTCTTAAACTATTTTTCTACATAGTCGCCTTGGACTACAATACATTTTTGGTATCTGTGTGAAAGCTTAAGTAAACCTTCCTTAAAAAATTCCGTGCCCTGTTTTTTGATCCACGATTTGACGACTTGTTTGATTTCGTCATTTGAAACGAAGTGCTGGCCACCCAGCTTTCTTTTAACTTCGTATATTTTATATGCAAGATGTGTGTGGAAGTGAGAAAGCTTGATAAGCATTTTTTTTTTGATCAGTAATTGCATTTTGTATATTTTATTTTAAATTTCATAAATAATCAACTAGTTATTATCTGTATAAAATAAATTCACTGGAAAGCAATAAATAAAAATAAAATATAATTTATTATTTTTTCTTTTTAAAGATTAAATCGTTTTTATTGTACTAAAAAAGGGGGATAATTTTAATAGAAAGCATTAGAATAAAAGCTTTGCAACAAATTTGTTTATTATATATTTTTATTTTTTCCGAAATTCTTTTGAAGTTGGCAAATTAATTGTTTTAAGTTTAGCCTCCTTAGGCAGCAAGTTTATTGATTACGCGCTCTGTTCAACAATCTGCATATAAATTTCATTTCCGATAACTTTAATTACTATTAGTGCTGCCAGATACATGCAAACAGAAGCAACAACAAAAGAAACAAAAGCAACAGCTGCAGTGTCACTTGGCAATCAAATGAAAATAAGCAAAGGCTAGCTATAAAGTCGAATTGGCTGAGTGTGTGTGTCTCTCTCTCACTGTCTCTGTGAATATGTGTATGGCACCCTCTAAATCAGCTCTCAATATAATGCGGCGGAAGCTTTTGTGAAATCCTTACGTCCAACTTTTTAATACGAAAACTTTGGCAGAGTTTTCTAGTATGAAAGCAATAGTAGGAGCAATAGAAGCAACAACAACCTAAACAACAGCAACAACAAAAGCAATTGCAACAGTCACTTGGTGGACTTCTTGTGGGCAAGCGACAGACGATAGACCCATGCACTGCCACAACCACAGCCGCAAACCCAAGTCCAAAACGCAGGCCCAAGCCAAGAACACCATATTGCATGTCCCTATGTCCTGCCCCAAAACATCAACTCCAGCCAAGTTCAACTATAGCATTAGCTCTGACTCTCGGTCCAATCTTCAGTTTCAGATGTAGCTGTAGCTCCAGTTTCCAACTCTAGGCGACCAAAGCCACTTGAGCAGCAGTACAGAAAACTAACTTAATCTTGTTTACATTCTAGGACGAGTTATGAAAATGAAAGGATTAAGCGAGCCACAAACATACAAACAAACGCACAAAACAACAAACCAACCAACTAACCAGCACACGCACACACACACAAATATGTACATACTCAGTAAAAACATAGAAACAAACTCTGGGCTGCCACACATGCTTAAGCGTGGCTTATATACAAACAAAACTTACGCATGGAAAACCCGTAGAGAGCCAGAGTTGTGTAATTTTACAAGTGACGAAGATAATAATGCCCTAGGAAAGACTTTCATCATTTTTTGATTCAATAGTTCTGCAATTAAAAACTAATACAATATGATGAACGTCTCAAACCATCTCAATGATTTTGGCTTTTACTATAGAAGTAGAAATAATATATTGATTTTATTAAAGCCAAATCAAATGATATTTATATATATAGCTTGCATTGTAATAAAAGTTTAAGTTTAGCCATAATCTGACTAAGTTTTGATGATAGTAAACTTAAATGTTATTCATCATTCTAAGACTGATTACTGTAGGCAACTGCTACATCGATATATATATGTTAAATAAAGTTGAATAAACGACCAATTTAGCTTATGAATTTATAAAATTATAAACCTTAGGGGGAAAAAAAATTTAAAAGGCTGTAAATTTTAAGAATGAGATTTTAAGGATTCTTTAATATAAGATAATTATGACGCAAATAGAAAAAATATTGAAGATATTATCAGAAATAAATGGAAATAAATAAGAAAAAAGAAATAAATAAATAAAAAAGAATTTTTTGAAACTATCTTAACTTGTTTACTTCCACATAACTAATACTTATTTTATAATAATTGATATACAAAAAAAAAAAACTAAAATATAGTAAAATAAATAAATTTAATACTAAAAAATTTCTAAATAGAAAGTTAAAATTATTAAGTCAAAAAAATAATTTGAATTAATTACTTAATAATTTCTATCAATTTAGATTCTTTAATTCGACTCACAATTATAATAACAATAAGCTATGACATTCATTATATAAAGCGCTTCCTTTAGGTTTCTCAATTGTGTTTTACTTCCTTTTAGCTGTGATTTATCCATTGACGTTTCGAAACTCTTGATTGATTGAATTTTTTATGTGTGATTAAGAGAACGTTAAGCCTTTGAAGCTTTTAGCCTTACAGCTTATTGGCTACATTGTTGCTTTTAATAACTCTTTTCTGAGTACTGCCCTTGGCAAAGGGTATACAATTCACAATCACAAGTGCATAGTAAATGCCACACATACACACACAGATATAGATGTGAATGTAGGTGTAAATGTAACTGTATCTGTAACTATATATAATAGATGTGGTATAAATGTGTTGCCAAACCCACAACTAGAGCCACAGTCATAACCCACCAGCAGCTAGCCATTTCTGTCCTTGCAAATTAGTTGCATTTGAGTTTTATTCTGGTTTAAGCTCTCCCCAGAATTCATTTCATAAAGAGTGCAAACAGAATGCATGCCGCAATGCACCTGCACACTTTGACTCACACAGCTTTTACTGGTGCTGCTGCTGCTGCAGTTTTTACGGTTATTTATAAAATTCACATTTATGTGTCAGCCGCAATGTTCCGTTAGTCCTGTTTGTTTATTTGTTTTGCCCCGTAGCCTGTGGCCATAATTTTGAAGTGTAAAAATATTTTTCATTGCGGTCTATGACACGTTCGCAATGCATCCATCAATACTCTGAACTCTAAAAACATCGTTCTCCATCTCATCGTCTCCTCATCCGTCAACCCAACCAATCCAATCGAAAAAGTCCAACGTCCCACTAAAAATTTAATTTGCACATCATCGATAAACAGTCGACATTGATAGAAGGGAAGAGAGTTATCGAATCGTGGCTTGCAGGCACCAACGTGTGCAACGTGTATGTCGAACATCGCCTCGCGTTGTCTCATGTCGCCTCATGTTGTTTCGCGTCGTCTAGCGTCCTCTCCCGTCGCCTTGCGTTGCATCGGCCGACCAACGTGCGAGGCATGTTTATGATGTGTCCTGTGCGAGCCCAACTCTTTGCTCTTTACCAAGTGTGCTAACTAAAGTTGGTAAGCGTACTGCATATGAATATTGAATGTGCTTCAACGAACTTGTCAGTTACTAGTTCAGTCCATTTTCGTCCTGACGGACCATACTCTTAGATACAAGCTTTAAAAACTTTTAGCAACGTTTTGCTTTGGCCTTGTGACAACTTTCGAACTTTGTTATTTCCAAACATTCGTTTTCAATTTTTGATGTACATTGTTGTACTTTAAATACGACAATTTACCAACAACAAAACGTGTAATCAATAAAAAATTATAAATTGTTACAAATAAATTAATTACAATTTAATTTCAATATTATGGTTGAATTGTCTTAGTAAATAAATTGAGTTAAATTCAAATATTTGTTATCCTTTGTTTTATACATTTTCGTAAATTCTATTGAAACAATTTATTTGATATGACTGAACATTCTTGTCATTTGATATGTCATTTGATATGACACGAATGAACATTCTTCTTTTTTTAGATTTCTTTCTACCTGCACTGTGCTCTATAAACACTTTGTTATGATATTGGATAATTTGTGGAAAGTATTTATTGTATTTAATGTAAATTTGCAACTTACCACTTGATACTTGCCACTTGACGCTCGGTTCTTGCCATTTGCCACTTGGTGCATGGAGCTTGGGGCTTGGTGATTTCTAGCTGTTACTCGCCAAGTGCAAATAGGCACGCAAGAGCCACGTGTTGCATAACTCAGGCCAAGCATGTGCTCGTACAATGCTGCATGCTATTCACGCTTGTAAACTTAACGCTACAGCTCTTGTCTGTGAGTAGAAAAAGTTTGTGGTCGAGTGTTTCTTGATACAGTGTTTCGACATTTATTAACGAAACAAATTTATGTAAATACATATTCTATATGTACTACATTTAAGTATAAAATAAATTGATTGAGTTCAGCAAATTAAATGTAATATTTCGTTAATATTAATTGAATATTATTATATTAATATTATTATATTACACTTACATTTTTATACTCGGTGCCCATTGGGTACCAAGAGTATATTGGGTTAGTGACAGCAGCAAATGTATGTAACACCCATAAGGAGGCGTGGCCGACCCCATAAAGTATATATATTCTGACTCAGGATCAACAGCCGAGTCGATTGGACCATGTCCGTCTGTACGTCCGTATGAACACACAGATCTCGGAGACTATAAGAGATAGAGACTTCATTTTTGCATAGTGTTTGTAGTGTTTGCAGGCAGATCAAGTTTATTTTGGATTTCTGCCACGCCCCCCACCGCCTCCACAAACCGATGAAAACCATTTTGAACACACCACTTCACCCACACCCAGTCAAGGTACATGACTGAATTTGTGCATAGTTAGAATATGTTTGTCTGGGCATTGTATACATATTTGGTAGAGATCGGATTATTAACATGGAAGTTATACACATTTCAAATTCCAAAAGTTGAGTGGCGTCTCTATAGCGTACGCTTGCTTACTGTTCTCACCCCATACGACGGCAACATTAACTTAGTGTTTTTTCTTTTTCACACTTGTAAAGAGTTGGGCACCGAGTATTAAATAGTCGAGAATACTCGACTATAGCTTTCTTACTTGTTCTATTTAACTTTACAAAAACAATGTTTGTTAAAATATTTCCTCAGAATGTGAAGAGAGTTTAAATACTTTAAAAGTCGCTTTTATTATCTCAACAATAAGTGTGGCTAAGTAGATAATATTTTAACGATTCTCTATGAACACCAATAATAAAATTTCATTTTCCCCTGCCGACAGATCCACCTAAAAATATTCACACCCATTGTCGGTTTTTAATGCTTTAAATTTCTTGTCACACTGTTTTCTGTAAACTAACTTGAAAGAACTGTACGCAGATTTTTGCGTGTACATATTTTTGTAGAGTTAAACTTAAAATGAATTATAAAATAAATGGTTAAACAATTCTAAAAAAAAACAAGTGGGAAAGTTACAGTCGAGTGTGCTCGACTATATAATAATCGGTGCCCAAAGTTATATTATATATTTATTTTTTTTTTATATATTTTTAAGTTAATATAAAAAAAAAATTTTTTAAAAAAAATTTAAAAAAAAAAAAAAATCGTCTCGGGAATCGAACCGTGGACCTCATGCACGCGAGTTCAACCCTCTAACCACTGAGCCACGTTCTTCACAAGTGTGAGAAACACTGAGTAAATGTTGCCGTCGTATGGGGTGAGAACAGCAAGCAAGCGTACGCCTCTCAACTTTTGAAATTTGAAATGTGTATAACTTCCATGTTTATTATCCGATCTGTACCAAATTTTTACACAACGTCCAGATAAACATATTCTTTGTACCAAAATTCAGTCCTATGGGTACCAAGAGTATATTGGGTTAGTGACAAGAGCAAATGTATGTAACACCCATAAGGAGGCGTGGCCGAGCCCATAAAGTATATATATTCTGACTCAGGATCAACAGCCAAGTCGATTGGAGCATGTCCGTCTGTCCGTCTGTACGTCCGTATGAACACACAGATCTCGGAGACTATAAGAGATAGAGACTTCATTTTTTTTGCATAGTGTTTGTAGTGTTTGCAGGCAGATCAAGTTTATTTTGGATTTTTGCCACGCCCCCCTCCGCCTCCACAAATCGATAAAAATTTTAAGCAAACCTAGACAAGCTACAGCACTGAATATGTTTATCTGGACGTTGTGTACAAATTTGGTACAGATCGGATAATAAACATGGAAGTTATACACATTTCAAATTTCAAAAGTTGAGAGGCGTACGCTTGCTTACTGTTCTCACCCCATACGACGGCAACATTTACTCAGTGTTTCTCACACTTGTGAAGAGCGTGGCTCAGTGGTTAGAGGGTTGAACTCGCGTGCATGAGGTCCACGGTTCGATTCCCGAGACGATTTTTTTGTTTTTTTTAAAATTTTTTTTTTAAAATTTTTTTTTTTATATTAACTTAAAAATATATATAAAAAAAATAAATATATAATATAACTTTGAGCACCGAGTATTATATAGTCGAGCACACTCGACTATAACTTTCTTACTTGTTAATATTATATAATCTGGCTAAAGTTAAAAAAATAAATGTTTTTATCAAAATGTTAGTGAATGTAACAAAATGTTATAGTATAATTGAGATGTACTGCTCATAACTTGCAATTGGTTTTATTTATTATGAATTAATCTTAAAAATGCAATTTTGACAGTTATGCTGCAGTTCTTCATGCTCATCGCATCAAGTTTATATGCATGGTGTATATCATGAAAATCAATTATTGATGCAGTTGAATAAACTTAATTCTGTTGACAGCTTTAAATAATTACGTAAATATTATAATAGAATTTACCTTCAATGGCAATTTACCTTCAATTATTGCAAATGAGTTTTGCTTGATTGGATTTTTGGCCAAAACTGTCAAAGTAAGCTGCTGATCAATAAACTATAAGCTTCATGGCAGCAGCAGTAATGGCAGCCGCAGCAACACCAGCATCAGCAGCAGCAATGACTTTTAGTACAGTGCATAATTTGCAGGCGTCATATTTGTTAAGTGTGCGGCTTTTAGTTTGCAATATTTAATGTAAAGCTTTCGCCTTCAGGACGAACACATACACATGCATACTTACATATGTATGTATATATATTACATAAGTATGTATAAAACATATAGTATAAAACCTCAGACCTCAAGCCTCTCAAGTCTCTCAAGGCCTCAAGACCACAGACCGCATAAAATAATCAAGTTTTGTTTTGCTGCTCGATTTGGATTTGCCGCATGTCCATGCCCACTTACAGCAATTTGTGCGCCTATTCACATGTAAGCTCGCTTGATTGTGATGGGCGTGGTTGGCGTACGCCTCAACATTCCATTGCGCACTCAGTCGGCATATGTGAATTTCCTGTAATAGATCTTGTGGCAAACATAAACTGCATGTTAAATGCCTTTGCCTGCGGCCCACTTGTCTTTCAACTCACTCACTGATGAGCTCAATAGCAAAGTGCACTGTATTGCCAATTCCTATATGTATGTGTATGTGTGAAAGATGTGAGATGTGCGTGTGCGTCATGCTCAAATGATAAATTGTTACAGGCACGACCTGGCGGCCAGGCAAACGTTGCTGAAGTACATTGAGTTTTGAGATGAAGTTCGAGAAAGGAACATGGAGTCAGGGCATGGGCATAGACATTAGCGAGTAACTCGACCTGAAGATGGTGCAGCACTACTGATAGCCAGAGATAACATATAACATATAACATACGGCTACAATGCATAATAGTTGATGCCACACAATTTACACATATTAAGTAATGCTACCGGTGACTGTTGTATCAGTACTGGGCGTATCTGATGATTGTCTCCCACTGTCTCTCTCTCTCTCTTTGTATGTGTGTGTGTGTAGGCAAACCACACACAGATATGTGTCCGTGTGTTGGCTTGATAAGTGTGCTTCGGTCAACGCTTGCACTAACTGGACAAATTGCAATGCGATGGTAAGCAAATCCTTTGGTTACTGAAGGATTCAATGCCCTGGTTTGCATAAGTGATTATTGCATTCAGTCACCAGTCAAGTAGTGGATAAAGTCATGTGAACTCAACCACTACTTATACATTTCCAACAACACCACCTACTCCCTCCCCCTCCATAAATATATATTATATTATCGTTTATATGCAAATGCTTGTGCAAGCTAAACATTTGTATTCTACACAATTATACATAGATTGTTATGCATGTATTTATGTTATGTGTATATCTAATAATTATTATAGCTAATTATGGCTGCTAATATGCCAAGTAATAACGATACTAGTAATTTCTTCAAATGATTCGATAATTGTGACTTCATTTACAGTTTTATGCATTAATATGTGTGCTACAACTTTATAAGGCAAATGTAATAAGCGAAAGATATCAATGCTTGCGAATAACTGTCAAGCTACAGAAAGACATGATTTAAAAACTATTTACATACGTTTCATTTTTACCGAATACTGCAAATTATAGATCACTTATACAATAACAACATAATAATATATTAAATAATGCGTTTTATTGCAGCCGAAATCAAAGATAGCAAAACTTGTAAATAAGTTTTAACACTAACAGACAGAAATAATTTGGGCACATTCAATGCTCTTACTCGGCTGAACATATTCAAATCACATTTAACAATCAAGAACAGTCACACTCTTAACTTATTAGAAGACTTAACATTCCAGAATTGAGCTCACTCGCACTTCTATTTCGCATAAAACCTGTGACTTGACATTAAAGAATACCGCATAATTGGTTTTTTTTCGTTGCTAATTATAAATTGCTAATTGCTAATTACAAGATAGCTATTATTTAATTATTTATAAGACATTTGAATAATACATATGTATATACATATGTATTATACATAGATATATTATATGTATCTGTATGCAGTAGAAAACAATTATTTTGTCAATTTGTAGTGCATTTACTATAGTGTCTCCTTGACATATTATGAATCACAATATCAATTGATATCAATGTGCCATGTGTGTGTATTTTGGGAATGCTAATTTTAAGAATGTGTTGAAACTTAGTGCAATTGAATGTGTGTATCAATATAAGATAAAATGTATATTTTGAAATACTTTGTAATATTTTATATCATATCATAATCATAATTCATTATATATAAGTATAATATGTACATGTATTATTTTTATTCGATTGCTAACTCAAAGACACTCTCACAGTACTGATAATTGTGGACACACTCAGAATATTTCAAAAATTAGCATAAAGAGTATAATGAGTATATATGGTGGTGTGTGTGTGTATGTGTGTGTGAGAGAGAGAGAGAGAGATGAAGATAGAGATAGAGATAGAGATAGAGATAGAGATAGAGATAGAGATAGAGATAGAGATAGAAATAGAGATAGAGATAGAGATAGAGATAGAGATAGAGATAGAGATAGAGATAGAGATAGAGATAGAGATAGAGATAGAGATAGAGATAGAGATGATATGAGATAGAGATAGAGATAGAGATAGAGATGATCGAGATAGAGATAGAGATAGAGATAGAGATAGAGATAGAGATAGAAGATAGAGATAGAGATAGAGATAGAGATAGAGATAGAGATAGAGATAGATAGAGTAGAGATAGAGTAGGTAGGTAGAGTAGAGATAAGTAAGCAGCTGACTGTAGTATCTGTTTATCCTGCTATCTAAAAGTGTAGTAAGCATAGGGAGATATGATGATTAGACATATGATGTACCGCTTAGTTCGTGAATGCTAAGCCTTCTGTTATATTTTTTTTATTTACTTATTTGCGGTATTCTTTAATGTCAAGTCACAGGTTTTATGCGAAATAGAAGTGCGAGTGAGCTCAATTCTGGAATGTTAAGTCTTCTAATAAGTTAAGAGTGTGACTGTTCTTGATTGTTAAATGTGATTTGAATATGTTCAGCCGAGTAAGAGCATTGAATGTGCCCAAATTATTTCTGTCTGTTAGTGTTAAAACTTATTTACAAGTTTTGCTATCTTTGATTTCGGCTGCAATAAAACGCATTATTTAATATATTATTATGTTGTTATTGTATAAGTGATCTATAATTTGCAGTATTCGGTAAAAATGAAACGTATGTAAATAGTTTTTAAATCATGTCTTTCTGTAGCTTGACAGTTATTCGCAAGCATTGATATCTTTCGCTTATTACATTTGCCTTATAAAGTTGTAGCACACATATTAATGCATAAAACTGTAAATGAAGTCACAATTATCGAATCATTTGAAGAAATTACTAGTATCGTTATTACTTGGCATATTAGCAGCCATAATTAGCTATAATAATTATTAGATATACACATAACATAAATACATGCATAACAATCTATGTATAATTGTGTAGAATACAAATGTTTAGCTTGCACAAGCATTTGCATATAAACGATAATATAATATATATTTATGGAGGGGGAGGGAGTAGGTGGTGTTGTTGGAAATGTATAAGTAGTGGTTGAGTTCACATGACTTTATCCACTACTTGACTGGTGACTGAATGCAATAATCACTTATGCAAACCAGGGCATTGAATCCTTCAGTAACCAAAGGATTTGCTTACCATCGCATTGCAATTTGTCCAGTTAGTGCAAGCGTTGACCGAAGCACACTTATCAAGCCAACACACGGACACATATCTGTGTGTGGTTTGCCTACACACACACACATACAAAGAGAGAGAGAGAGACAGTGGGAGACAATCATCAGATACGCCCAGTACTGATACAACAGTCACCGGTAGCATTACTTAATATGTGTAAATTGTGTGGCATCAACTATTATGCATTGTAGCCGTATGTTATATGTTATATGTTATCTCTGGCTATCAGTAGTGCTGCACCATCTTCAGGTCGAGTTACTCGCTAATGTCTATGCCCATGCCCTGACTCCATGTTCCTTTCTCGAACTTCATCTCAAAACTCAATGTACTTCAGCAACGTTTGCCTGGCCGCCAGGTCGTGCCTGTAACAATTTATCATTTGAGCATGACGCACACGCACATCTCACATCTTTCACACATACACATACATATAGGAATTGGCAATACAGTGCACTTTGCTATTGAGCTCATCAGTGAGTGAGTTGAAAGACAAGTGGGCCGCAGGCAAAGGCATTTAACATGCAGTTTATGTTTGCCACAAGATCTATTACAGGAAATTCACATATGCCGACTGAGTGCGCAATGGAATGTTGAGGCGTACGCCAACCACGCCCATCACAATCAAGCGAGCTTACATGTGAATAGGCGCACAAATTGCTGTAAGTGGGCATGGACATGCGGCAAATCCAAATCGAGCAGCAAAACAAAACTTGATTATTTTATGCGGTCTGTGGTCTTGAGGCCTTGAGAGACTTGAGAGGCTTGAGGTCTGAGGTTTTATACTATATGTTTTATACATACTTATGTAATATATATACATACATATGTAAGTATGCATGTGTATGTGTTCGTCCTGAAGGCGAAAGCTTTACATTAAATATTGCAAACTAAAAGCCGCACACTTAACAAATATGACGCCTGCAAATTATGCACTGTACTAAAAGTCATTGCTGCTGCTGATGCTGGTGTTGCTGCGGCTGCCATTACTGCTGCTGCCATGAAGCTTATAGTTTATTGATCAGCAGCTTACTTTGACAGTTTTGGCCAAAAATCCAATCAAGCAAAACTCATTTGCAATAATTGAAGGTAAATTGCCATTGAAGGTAAATTCTATTATAATATTTACGTAATTATTTAAAGCTGTCAACAGAATTAAGTTTATTCAACTGCATCAATAATTGATTTTCATGATATACACCATGCATATAAACTTGATGCGATGAGCATGAAGAACTGCAGCATAACTGTCAAAATTGCATTTTTAAGATTAATTCATAATAAATAAAACCAATTGCAAGTTATGAGCAGTACATCTCAATTATACTATAACATTTTGTTACATTCACTAACATTTTGATAAAAACATTTATTTTTTTAACTTTAGCCAGATTATATAATATTAACAAGTAAGAAAGTTATAGTCGAGTGTGCTCGACTATATAATACTCGGTGCCCAAAGTTATATTATATATTTATTTTTTTTATATATATTTTTAAGTTAATATAAAAAAAAAAATTTTAAAAAAAAAATTTTAAAAAAAAACAAAAAAATCGTCTCGGGAATCGAACCGTGGACCTCATGCACGCGAGTTCAACCCTCTAACCACTGAGCCACGCTCTTCACAAGTGTGAGAAACACTGAGTAAATGTTGCCGTCGTATGGGGTGAGAACAGCAAGCAAGCGTACGCCTCTCAACTTTTGAAATTTGAAATGTGTATAACTTCCATGTTTATTATCCGATCTGTACCAAATTTGTACACAACGTCCAGATAAACATATTCAGTGCTGTAGCTTGTCTAGGTTTGCTTAAAATTTTTATCGATTTGTGGAGGCGGAGGGGGGCGTGGCAAAAATCCAAAATAAACTTGATCTGCCTGCAAACACTACAAACACTATGCAAAAAAAATGAAGTCTCTATCTCTTATAGTTCCGAGATCTGTGTGTTCATACGGACGTACAGACGGACAGACGGACATGCTCCAATCGACTTGGCTGTTGATCCTGAGTCAGAATATATATACTTTATGGGCTCGGCCACGCCTCCTTATGGGTGTTACATACATTTGCTCTTGTCACTAACCCAATATACTCTTGGTACCCATCAGGACTGAATTTTGGTACAAAGAATATGTTTATCTGGACGTTGTGTAAAAATTTGGTACAGATCGGATAATAAACATGGAAGTTATACACATTTCAAATTTCAAAAGTTGAGAGGCGTACGCTTGCTTGCTGTTCTCACCCCATACGACGGCAACATTTACTCAGTGTTTCTCACACTTGTGAAGAACGTGGCTCAGTGGTTAGAGGGTTGAACTCGCGTGCATGAGGTCCACGGTTCGATTCCCGAGACGATTTTTTTTTTTTAAATTTTTTTTAAAAAATTTTTTTTTTATATTAACTTAAAAATATATAAAAAAAAAATAAATATATAATATAACTTTGGGCACCGAGTATTATACAGTCGAGCACACTCGACTATAACTTTCCCACTTGTTTTTTTTTAGAATTGTTTAACCATTTATTTTATAATTCATTTTAAGTTTAACTCTACAAAAATATGTACACGCAAAAATCTGCGTACAGTTCTTTCAAGTTAGTTTACAGAAAACAGTGTGACAAGAAATTTAAAGCATTAAAAACCGACAATGGGTGTGAATATTTTTAGGTGGATCTGTCGGCAGGGGAAAATGAAATTTTATTATTGGTGTTCATAGAGAATCGTTAAAATATTATCTACTTAGCCACACTTATTGTTGAGATAATAAAAGCGACTTTTAAAGTATTTAAACTCTCTTCACATTCTGAGGAAATATTTTAACAAACATTGTTTTTGTAAAGTTAAATAGAACAAGTAAGAAAGCTATAGTCGAGTATGCTCGACTATTTAATACTCGGTGCCCAACTCTTTACAAGTGTGAAAAAGAAAAAACACTAAGTTAATGTTGCCGTAGTGTATGGGATGAGAACAGTAAGCAAGCGTACGCTGTAGAGACGCCTCTCAACTTTTGGAATTTGAAATGTGTATAACTTCCATGTTAATAATCCGATCTCTACCAAATATGTATACAATGCCCAGACAAACATATTCTAACTATGCACAAATTCAGTCATGTACCTTGACTGGGTGTGGGTGAAGTGGTGTGTTCAAAATGGTTTTCATCGGTTTGTGGAGGCGGTGGGGGGCTTGGCAAAAATCCAAAATAAACTTGATCTGCCTGCAAATATTACAAACACTTTGCAAAAAAATGAAGTCTCTAGCTCTTATAGTCTCTAAGATCTGTGTGTTCATACGGACGTAAAGACGGACAGAAGAACAGATGGACATGCTCCAATCGACTCCTGATCCTGAGTCAGAATATATATACTTTATGGGGTCGGCCACGCCTCCTTATGTGTATTACATACATTTGCGGCTGTCACAAACACAATATACTCTTGGTACCCAATGGGCACCGAGTATAAAAATGTAAGTGTAATATAATAATATTAATATAATAATATTCAATTAATATTAACGAAATATTACATTTAATTTGCTGAACTCAATCAATTTATTTTATACTTAAATGTAGTACATATAGAATATGTATTTACATAAATTTGTTTCGTTAATAAATGTCGAAACACTGTATCAAGAAACACTCGACCACAAACTTTTTCTACTCACAGACAAGAGCTGTAGCGTTAAGTTTACAAGCGTGAATAGCATGCAGCATTGTACGAGCACATGCTTGGCCTGAGTTATGCAACACGTGGCTCTTGCGTGCCTATTTGCACTTGGCGAGTAACAGCTAGAAATCACCAAGCCCCAAGCTCCATGCACCAAGTGGCAAATGGCAAGAACCGAGCGTCAAGTGGCAAGTATCAAGTGGTAAGTTGCAAATTTACATTAAATACAATAAATACTTTCCACAAATTATCCAATATCATAACAAAGTGTTTATAGAGCACAGTGCAGGTAGAAAGAAATCTAAAAAAAGAAGAATGTTCATTCGTGTCATATCAAATGACATATCAAATGACAAGAATGTTCAGTCATATCAAATAAATTGTTTCAATAGAATTTACGAAAATGTATAAAACAAAGGATAACAAATATTTGAATTTAACTCAATTTATTTACTAAGACAATTCAACCATAATATTGAAATTAAATTGTAATTAATTTATTTGTAACAATTTATAATTTTTTATTGATTACACGTTTTGTTGTTGGTAAATTGTCGTATTTAAAGTACAACAATGTACATCAAAAATTGAAAACGAATGTTTGGAAATAACAAAGTTCGAAAGTTGTCACAAGGCCAAAGCAAAACGTTGCTAAAAGTTTTTAAAGCTTGTATCTAAGAGTATGGTCCGTCAGGACGAAAATGGACTGAACTAGTAACTGACAAGTTCGTTGAAGCACATTCAATATTCATATGCAGTACGCTTACCAACTTTAGTTAGCACACTTGGTAAAGAGCAAAGAGTTGGGCTCGCACAGGACACATCATAAACATGCCTCGCACGTTGGCCGGCCGATGCAACGCAAGGCGACGGGAGAGGACGCTAGACGACGCGAAACAACATGAGGCGACATGAGACAACGCGAGGCGATGTTCGACATACACGTTGCACACGTTGGTGCCTGCAAGCCACGATTCGATAACTCTCTTCCCTTCTATCAATGTCGACTGTTTATCGATGATGTGCAAATTAAATTTTTAGTGGGACGTTGGACTTTTTCGATTGGATTGGTTGGGT
>JBAMBR010002383.1:0-47384 GCA_037044475.1 Zaprionus obscuricornis | reverse complement strand
ATACGGAATACTTTTGCAGTCTATAATTATTTCAACTATTATTTATTGCCATTCATTTTCCGTTCGCTAATCAGGAAAACCATTATGAAACTGTAAATCTCTGCATAGAAACAAAGAACTTAATATAAACAAGTAAGAAAGCTATAATCGAGTATGCTCGACTATTTAATACTCGGTAAAAAAAAAAAAAAAAAAAAAAAAAAAAGAAAACACGAAGTTAATGTTGACGTCGTGTATGGGGAAAAAAAAAAAAAAAAAAAAAAAAAAAAGAGACGCCTCTCAACTTTTGGAATTTGAAATGTGTACAACTTCCATGTTAATAATCCGATCTGTACACCAAATTACACAACGCCTAGACAAACATATTCTAACTAAAGTCATGTAACTTGACTGGGTGTGTGGGTGAAGTGGTGTGTTCAAAATGGTTTTATTGATTTGTGGAGGCGGCGGGGGCGCTGAAATCGAAATAAACTTGATCTGCCTGCAAACACTACAAGCAAATGAAGTCTCTAGCTCTTATAGTCTCCTGAATCTGTGTGTTCATACGGACGTACAGACGTGACTGGTCCAAAAAAAAAAAAAAAAAATCCTAAGTCAGAATATATATAATTTATGGGGTCGGGCTATGCTCCCTTATGGGTGTTACATACATTTGCTGCTGTCACTAACCCAATATATTCTTGGTACCCATAGGGCACCGATTATAAAAATGAGACAGATAAGAGATTGAATAAAACGAGAATAATAACCAAATTTTGGGCGTATGTAATGGTTTGGAGACAAATTACTCGTAAGGTATAAGTCTATAAATTATAAATATATAAATTACAAGTTAGGCAAGGAAAAAATAGAGATGAGAATTTAGAGAAGATAGGCCGTTTATAATTATAATAGTATAAACATATAGTAGAAATGTATGAAAAAACTTTTAAAAATGTAACAGACACACATTTATGAATACACTCGTGCACATGCATGCACGTAGGTAGAAAATAAAACAAATGTAGACTAATAAAAAGTACGAAAGCTGTAGTCGAGTATGCTTGACTATATAATACCCGATACCCAAAGAATTGAAAGTTCCAGGATTATGATCCGATTTTGACAGAATTCGCATAGAGCGTTAACATAATAATACATTTGAAGCGTTCTAAGTGTTCCAAAATTGCTAATTAGGTCATTAATTAAATATATAGAAGCCTCGTGGTATGCACTCCATTTTACGTTAATTATATTATATTATTATTGATCGTGCTTCGCACCCACCAATTTTAAATTAATTATATTTAACTATACATTATATATTTATTTAACTCGTGCTTTGCACTCGCCAATTTAAAATTAATTTTACTATATAAATTTATATATTATATATTTATTTAGCTCGTACTTCGCACTCGCCATTTTTAAGTTAATTCCAACATATATATTTTTTATAACATTAATACATTTTCTTAAAATAATTAAGAAATAAATAAATATAAATTTTACTATATTTACTTATATTGTGATGTGTGCTCGGCCATTGATCCTGAGTCAGAATATATATACTTTATGAGGTCGGCCGTGCATCCTTATAGGTGTTACATACATTTGCTGCTGTCACAAAGTCAATATATTTTTGGTACCCAATGGGCACCGGGTATAAAAACAAAACGAATTTATTTATTTATATTTGCCATTAAAACCACAAGCCGGTAGATAATATGTAACTTAGTGTGGTTATATCTAGGTACATATCTCTTAAATTATTTGTTGTAAATTCATGATATACCGAAACAGTTCATCAGTTATATTTTGTTTCGAAACGAACTGGTTGAGGTTTAATAAGTCAATAGCAACAACAATAAATACAGAAACCGTTTAAGCGCACACAATAGGAATACTTAGTTATGACTACAGCTATAGATATAAATTTAGATACAGGTACACAGATAAAGATACAGATACATTTGTATATCACTTCTCACTTTTATTCCTTATAGATAGGAAAAGATAGAAGGGAGACGCCTTTAAAATCACTAGCACACATCATTATTTAGTATTTCTTATTATTAGCTCGCTCGCTCTATATAAGTGTTACCTGATTTTAAATAACAGATTTAATATGTAAAAGAATATGTTTGTCGCTTTTTAGATAAATTCGTTTTCCGCACTTTATTTACAATTTTCTATGTAAATTAGGTAATTTATGATTCCATTTTGAGTGCAAAATTTTTAGAAAAAAGTAACTAAAATTGACAGGATTGAAAACAAGACGTGGCTTTAATACACTGTCACTGATACCATAGTTTTTTATTTCACATGAACTAGACGTTACAGACAATAGAAAAATGAATATAAATAAATATAATCTCTATAGGTATCCATGTGTACATGTTGCTATTAAAGCCACGTCTTGTTTTCAATCCTGTCAATTTTAGTTACTTTTTTCTAAAAATTTTGCACTCAAAATGGAATCATAAATTACCTAATTTACATAGAAAATTGTAAATAAAGTGCGGAAAACGAATTTATCTAAAAAGCGACAAACATATTCTTTTACATATTAAATCTGTTATTTAAAATCAGGTAACACTTATATAGAGCGAGCGAGCTAATAATAAGAAATACTAAATAATGATGTGTGCTAGTGATTTTAAAGGCGTCTCCCTTCTATCTTTTCCTATCTATAAGGAATAAAAGTGAGAAGTGATATACAAATGTATCTGTATCTTTATCTGTGTACCTGTATCTAAATTTATATCTATAGCTGTAGTCATAACTAAGTATTCCTATTGTGTGCGCTTAAACGGTTTCTGTATTTATTGTTGTTGCTATTGACTTATTAAACCTCAACCAGTTCGTTTCGAAACAAAATATAACTGATGAACTGTTTCGGTATATCATGAATTTACAACAAATAATTTAAGAGATATGTACCTAGATATAACCACACTAAGTTACATATTATCTACCGGCTTGTGGTTTTAATGGCAAATATAAATAAATAAATTCGTTTTGTTTTTATACCCGGTGCCCATTGGGTACCAAAAATATATTGACTTTGTGACAGCAGCAAATGTATGTAACACCTATAAGGATGCACGGCCGACCTCATAAAGTATATATATTCTGACTCAGGATCAATGGCCGAGCACACATCACAATATAAGTAAATATAGTAAAATTTATATTTATTTATTTCTTAATTATTTTAAGAAAATGTATTAATGTTATAAAAAATATATATGTTGGAATTAACTTAAAAATGGCGAGTGCGAAGTACGAGCTAAATAAATATATAATATATAAATTTATATAGTAAAATTAATTTTAAATTGGCGAGTGCAAAGCACGAGTTAAATAAATATATAATGTATAGTTAAATATAATTAATTTAAAATTGGTGGGTGCGAAGCACGATCAATAATAATATAATATAATTAACGTAAAATGGAGTGCATACCACGAGGCTTCTATATATTTAATTAATGACCTAATTAGCAATTTTGGAACACTTAGAACGCTTCAAATGTATTATTATGTTAACGCTCTATGCGAATTCTGTCAAAATCGGATCATAATCCTGGAACTTTCAATTCTTTGGGTATCGGGTATTATATAGTCAAGCATACTCGACTACAGCTTTCGTACTTTTTATTAGTCTACATTTGTTTTATTTTCTACCTACGTGCATGCATGTGCACGAGTGTATTCATAAATGTGTGTCTGTTACATTTTTAAAAGTTTTTTCATACATTTCTACTATATGTTTATACTATTATAATTATAAACGGCCTATCTTCTCTAAATTCTCATCTCTATTTTTTCCTTGCCTAACTTGTAATTTATATATTTATAATTTATAGACTTATACCTTACGAGTAATTTGTCTCCAAACCATTACATACGCCCAAAATTTGGTTATTATTCTCGTTTTATTCAATCTCTTATCTGTCTCATTTTTATAATCGGTGCCCTATGGGTACCAAGAATATATTGGGTTAGTGACAGCAACAAATGTATGTAACACCCATAAGGAGGCGTAGCCGACCCCATAAAGTATATATATTCTGACTTAGGATCAACAGCCGAGTCGATTGGACCATGTCCGTCTGTACGTCCGTATGAACACACAGATTTCGGAGACTATAAGAGCTAGAGACTTCATTTTTGCAAAGTGCTTGTAGTGTTTGCAGGCAGATCAAGTTTATTTTGGATTTTTGCCACGCCCCCGCCGCCTCCACAAATCGATGAAAACCATTTTGAACACACCACTTCACCCACACACCCAGTCAAGTTACATGACTTTAGTTAGAATATGTTTGTCTAGGCGTTGTGTACAGATCGGATTATTAACATGGAAGTTGTACACATTTCAAATTCCAAAAGTTGAGAGGCGTCTCTATAGCGTAAGCTTGCCTACTGTTTTCACCCCATACACGACGTCAACATTAACTTAGTGTTTTTTCTTTTTCACACTTGTAAAGAGTTGGGCACCGAGTATTAAATAGTCGAGCATACTCGATTATAGCTTTCTTACTTGTTTATATTAAGTTCTTTGTTTCTATGCAGAGATTTACAGTTTCATAATGGTTTTCCTGATTAGCGAACGGAAAATGAATGGCAATAAATAATAGTTGAAATAATTATAGACTGCAAAAGTATTCCGTATATTTTTATATTCACCACTGCAAAGATTTCATACACATCAAACACATTTTCATGTAAAATCATCGTAAAACCATAAGTCAAAATTAAACAACTGTACTTTTTAAATAATATAGGGATTGTTCGTGCTAGAGAAGAAGAGTATAAAATATTCGGTGCTCAAAATATACCATTTCTTTAGCACTTGACACGTATCTTTCGCTTCATTCCCATTTTCTTGCCATTCATCCATTTTAGAACTTATGATAGAAAAATTTGCGGCAACGATAAATCAAATGCTCCAAAGAAAATACTAATAAATTGAAAATTTAACAACAATAATAAGAACAGCAGTTAAAGCAATATGACATTCATTTTCTCCCCTCTTTTCTTCAACGTTGCATATTGAATTGAAATCAAAACGTGTGTTGGGTGCAAGTTACGTCGTTGACAGTTGATGTCGAGCGTAAAGATTGAGACACACGTATGGAGAGAATATACATTATAGATTAATAAGAAAGGAGAGAGATCACTATTTGTTGGAGAAGGAGCGTCACAACAACAGTTGTTGACATTGTTATCTTAAATTGGTTCTGGTTGTTCTTTTTTGCAAATTTTTTTCGTCATTTTTGAACGCTATAAGCATCTCACACACCAGAGCGAATAAATCGCACCGGCAACGGCTCGAATAAACTGCTTGACGATTTCCGCTCCAAAATTGCGAGTGTGTTCACACCGCGGCGATTTTATTCTCGTTTTTTTTTATTCGCTCGTACATTTGAATGACAAATGATAGTCATGAAAAAAGACATTGCGCATAAACAGCTAAACGCATAATCGTCATTGATATAATTATAATTATATTGTATTAAAAGCCAAATTATAGTAATTTTACATGTAAACAGGGCAAAAATTAAACAAATGCATCACTTGTGACGTCATCAGCCCAGCGTCATGAGAACATTTCTGCGCGATCTTTTTTTATCGTACATCGCGCCAAGCAAAAACAATGCTGCATGCAGCGTTCTGAAAAAAAACGCTGCAAGTTCGCCGTCAAATCGAATTCGCTCCGCTTTGGTGTGCATACGCTCATAAGACGCAATGAAATTATATTGCCGCTCCGATTATTCGCTCTGGTGTGTGAGATGCTTAACAAAAATTGCTAAAGTCAAGCATTTTATACTCTTTGAAAGTTATTGGCGGTTGGTTAATTCATTTTAACTAGAAGAAAGTATGACCAGAAGATACATACTATTATTCGGAAAATATATAATTCCAATAAAGTTGAGTCAGACAACAATTACGGTAGAAGGATAGGCCTTAAGTTATTTTATCTCGAATTTATTATAGTATTTCATATGCGGGGTACTCTAGAAGAAAAAATTAAAAGTTTTTTAAAGTCCTCAAAAACATTCTTTTGCTGGTTGCTGATTCTACATTCCAAATCATTGATCTAACGAACATCCTTGAGACTAAAAAATAACATAAAAGAAAGTTAATATTGTTTTAATAATAACTGATTTATATTGCAATATAGAATTCTAATAGTATTTCATATTATTTAGTTAACAATATAAATTTATTTATTTATAAAGCGGAATTTGTTTGCTTTAACATTTACGATTTTAAAATATTCATGGATATTTTGCTTAAATAAATTTAGGTAAAGTATTTCAAACAGCGAAACGCTAAAGAGAAAATCAAACAATCATATCACTATAGATATATATCACTATATATTACAACATATTGCTCATCTCACCGACGATGACATAAAATCTACAGCTAAGTTCCCTGTGGGTACTGTTACTGTGGAACTGTGTACTGTATAACAATAACTCACAAAATAATAAAATTTTGAAGCAGTTTTGTTGTTACTCACGAAGTCAGATGAAGTACTTTAACAAATCCATTAAAACATACCATTTCAGGAAGTTTCATAATGGATTAAACAAAAACGTTCAGCTAATCGCAAAAAAATGCAAAATACAAATTAATATCTTTAAAAATGTAATTATGATATTATCTACAAAGGTCGATCCGGTATCCAAAATTGCAAAGGATTTTATTGAATCCGGCATTACCTCTTATCTTTTTGAGATCAACGATTATGCAGAATTTATAATTCATTTTCTTTTTGGTGGATAATCCTACAACTATGTAGCTGTTATAGAAACTAAGGATAAAGAATTGATTTAGTGTTTGAAAATTTGTTATATTCAGCTTGACATTATTCCAAAATTCGTCGTGGTGTATCAGAAATATTTAATCTTTTCTTGTACCCCATACCAATTTAAAATTGAATTAAAAAATTTATAAAAAAATGTTTTAAAATTACAACAATTAAATTTATATTTTTCTATCTATATTTTACAATCATTACTTTCATATAACTGTGGATTTTTGTTAACAAATTCTTTCCACAGAATTCTAGAATAAGACATTCTACATTCATGTTTTGCTATGAAATATTATAGAATTCAAACTAATCTAACATTTAGAAATCTCCCTTGAATCTTCCTTGACTCTTTTTGTTTTATCTATTGTAAGTAAATATTATTATCTACAAGTACCAACTGCACATCATTCATATACATATGTATATATGAATGTACGAATGAGTATATAAAATACATGAACATAAATATTAATACATAAATCTATATATGATTACATATGCACATGCTCTTTGTGTCAGTTAATTTTCAACAGCGAGCATTATATTATGATAAGGCATTTTAAGGTTTACCAATCAAATATACGTACTTACATATAAGTTAAAGTCTTTCACTTTTTCCCAAGCATTCAATAAATAATTTAATAAATGACGACTTACAATTTATACTTATTTCTCTCTAATAACTCAATTCAACGATTCAACGTATTGGGATATTTCCAATATTTGAGATCTCATGTGAATAAAAATACCGGAAAAAAATTATCTTCAGAAAGCCGAATAGTTTGTACACTTGCTAGCTTAAACGCTCAAGTTTTTGTAATATACTTATTGTAAATATATATAATATATAGTAGTGTTTGGTTTGAACCATAATTTCGCTCAATTTTCGACCGATTGTTCTAAAGCTGTTCGATTAGAAACTTTTCGATTCATGTATATATAGTTTATTGTAGTTTGAAGTAATATCAAAGTTTTATCAAATTTTATGAAGTTTGGGTTGAAAGAAACAGACAGAAAGGTGACTTTACTTCGTATGTCACGGATCTTGTATGCGTTTGAAGATTCTGGACAAAATTAATATTTTTTGAAAGGGCATAAAAAATGTCTGTGCCCGAAAATTTATAAAACTTTATTTATCACCTGAAATTTATTTTCCTCTATTGAATAATAAGTTCAATAATATTTTATAAGATAAAGATTTTTAGATTAATTTAGTAATCGTACTTATTGTGTGATTTGCGTGTTTTTGTTTAATAATGAATTTCTTTTTACTTCGGTGTCAGTTAAAATATAATTAAAGATTAATATTTTCATTAAATAATTATTGTTTCTGTAAAATTCAGTGTTATACATTTTCTTGTAGCATGGTTGATTTTACTAGGTATAATGAAATAGCAACATAAGTAATAGTTTTGCCTTGATTGTCGCTTGTTAAATTGCGTACTATTATTATAACATTTTTTTTTTAGGATATATGTTTAACAGTTGTTGTTTCGCATGGTTGTTTTATTTTTATACCTGGTGCCCATTGGATACCAAGGGTATATGTAACACCCATAAGGAGGCGTGGCCGACCGTCCGTATGATGAACACACAGATCTCGGAAGGAGTGTGGCTCAGTGGTTACGGGGGTTGAACTTGCGTGTAAGAGGTCCGCGGTTCGATTCTCGAAGCAATTTTTTTAAATAACCGGGCACCGGGTATTATATAGTCGAGCATACATACTCGAGTATAGCTTTCTTAATTGTTTTTTTTTTTAATTTTATATTTCGCAAAAGTTCGTTGTGCTCTTATGTCTTTTTTCTTCATGCTTTGTTTTATTGTGTGGCTTCGTTCCGTTTCATTTCATTTCATCGCGTTTTTATGCATTTCACGACGAGACGCGTAGCGTATTTTAACACATTATTAAGTGCTGAGCTAAGAGATGTATGAGTATACAACACAAACGTATAGAACAAAAGCATACATATGCACATATTCTTATTTATATTATTTGCAATAACAAAATAAAACAAGTAAGAAAGCTATAGTCGAGTGTTCAAACATGAACACTAGCTCAGCTGCGACTGAGTAGGTAGAAATACCAAACACAGATAAAAATGTCAAAAAAGGACCAACATCAAAGTCATAACATACAATATTATCAATGTACGCAGAACGCATATTAAATAATAAAAATATACACAAATAAATAGAAAATGGACCAATAGCCAGGTCATGTGACAATTTTAAAATGCACACGAGCACTTGAGCTCGAAACCAAATACAGTCCACTGAAAGATCGAAAGGGAAAACCACAAGATCCTAATAATTGTTTACACCCTTCTTTTTTACACTTACTACACACAACATATTTTTACATATTAGTAAATAGACATTTTTTGTTAGTACCTAAGCTAGTACATAAGCCAAAAGTTGTATAAAAGAAGAACCTTTTCAGAAATAAAATTAGTATTGTTCGAGAATTAAGATGAGCCAGTAATTCTTTACCCGCTTTAAACTATTCGAAGAGCAGTTTAAAGAATTGAAAGTTGCATGACTTCCATGATTATGATCCGATATTGACCGAATTCTCACAGAGCGTCAACATAATTGTACATTTCAAGCGTTCTAAGTGTTCCAAAATTGCTAATTAGGTCATTAATTAAATATTTAGAAACCTCGTTAATTATATTATATAAATTTATACATTATATATTTTATTTGCTCGCCCTGCGCACTCGCTAATTTTAAGTTAATTTTACTATATAAATTTATACATTATACATTTATTATGCTCGTGCTACGCACTCGCCATTTGTAAGTTAATTCCAACATACATATATTTATTAAAATTAATAGATTTAAATACTTGTATTGGGATTTGTTAATCGAACCGCGGATCACTAGCACGCAAGTTCAACCCTCTAACAACTGAGCCACACTCTTTACAAGTTTGAGATAGAAAAAACATTAAAATATTGTTTCAGTGTGTGGGTGGGTGTGGGTGCAGTGCAGTGTTTAAAATGGTTTTGATCGATTTGTGGAGGCGGTGGGAGGCGTGGCAAAAATCCAAAATAAACTTGTTTTCCCTGAAACTAATACAAGCTGTTTGCAAAAAAAATGTAGTCTCCGAGATCTGTGTGTTCATACGGACGTACAGACGGACAGACGGACATGGTCCAATCGACTCGGCTGTTGATCCTAAGTCAGAATATATATACTTTATGGGATCGGCCACGCCTTCTTATGGATGTTACATACATTTGCTGTTGTCACAAAGTCAATATACCCTTGGTATCCAATGGGCTCCAGGTATAAATACGTCACAATCTATTTGAAATTTTGATAGGCATACATACTAAGATAATTGTAGAAATTGTGTATGTGTGTGTGTGATTGTAGCCTTGACCTCACCAATCAACTCTTCGCAACGACCGTCAATGCTGTTGATTCTTTTTCGACTGTTGCGTTTTAAGTTCTCCGACGTCTACGTCTACGTCTTCATCTCCTTTTTAATTTTTTAGATTATAAATTATAAGCATTTATTTTTGTGTTTGCACCAAATTTCAATTAAAGTATCTAGCATATATAATACTGAAATAATAAGAATAATTAAATAAAAAAGCAGGAACAGAGATGGAAAATATCGTTAGCAATACGAATACTCAGAAACATACATATGTACATATGTTTTACCACTAAGCTATACTACTGACATTTTTAGTGTCACAGCTTATTCCGTGCAAGCCAATTCATCATAAATAATGAAAGATATGATTGAACTTAATATATGGTGTGATCTCCGTCTTCGTGTACAACTTATTTTAAGCGAGTTTCCATTGATAAAACCAACATTTCTGTGGTTTCCTTCGGAATTTTAGGTAATTTTTCCAGATTCAAAATTATTTTAACTTAATTCAGTATTCATTACATTTAACCATACAATTAATGTATGCATTTCTTTGCCTAGCACAAATTCAGAGAATTCATAGGCAAAACTCCAGTCGCTGCCCGTGCAAATTAACTACAAATTGTTACATGTCGAAAAACATAAAAGATGCAAGTTCTACTCATTACGGATACGGCAGAGGGATCATCTCTCTCAAAATCGTTTGCTTTCTCACGCTAGGATAGTATTTTTTTTTTATCGTATTTAAGGTGGGTCGCCCCGCGTGAACAAAATGGTTTTATGAAATTAAGTAACTATTAGTTGTATGGTCAGTGACTTAAAATAATAAAATACCTAACATAAAACTATAAAGGATTGTTATTATAACATGGTTTCGGAGTTTAAATATTAAAAATGTATGGGTACCATAGCAGAGTCGCCCGTAAAAAAATCTCTGATTTCAGAAGTCAATAGGCAAAAGCGTCTATCTATTGCAAATAAATTTATTTTGAAGCCCCAGACTTCTGGAATCATCTTCTATTCTCAGACAGGAGTAAGTTCTGCATATTTGGATTCAAAGAAATATTTTTAGTATTAGCATCTATCAAAGAAAATGTAGTCGGCATTGCTAAACACGGTTGAAGTGGCATAGTAGTGTGAGGTGTATGGCAGCCAGTGGCATAGGAAACATAAATTTTTGAATCAGTTATAAATCAAGGTATCTATATAAGCATTTTGGAAATCAATTTAATGGAAAAACCCGAAAACTTGGGCCTTAAAACGTGAATTTTGGTGCCAACGACCAAAGATGCAAAGCATACGTCACATAATACATAATACACCCGATTAAGCTGCTTTATAATGTCAAAGATTAGAGTTCAGATCTCAATCCTATTGGAAACATACAATGACTTTAATAAAAACGCTAAAGATGGTAATAGTGGAGGAATGGGGAAAAATTACATCAGAGGAAACAATGAAACTTGTAAATCCGATGCCAAAACTCTTTAACGAAGTTTTGCATAGAAGGGGATACCCCACAAGTTACTATAAACGATATAATATCGATTATATGTAGGTTAAAGTGCGCAGACTTTTGCGTGTGCTATATTTGGAGTATAAAAACTTAAAATTAAATATAAAATATATCGAATTGTTCAATAATTCTGAAAAAATAAAAAACATAATGGATACAGAACATTCACATATTCTAAACCAAAGGCTCTAGAAGAAATATGTACAAAAGTAAAATGTTTTATAAACAAAATTATTCTAGTTTATATCTTATTTACATTTATACTTGTACCCATTGATAATGCATAAAAAGGGTATATTCACTTTGTGCAAATGAATACGACATTCAGAAAATTAAAAGTTCTTCATTAGCATCTGCAGCCGAGTTCAAAGCTCTCTGGTTGAAACTAGGCATATGTACATACGTAAATTTTATGTATATTGAATATGTGTAGTGGAAACGAGCCGAATTAGGCCATAATATCTACACTTAGAACACGCCCACATAACGAAAGCCAACTATATATGTTAGGAATTTAATATAAACTATAAACTTTTAATATAAACTAAAATATAAACTGTCAAGAAAAGTTATTTTTGTCACGCCAAAGATTTCATACTCTTGAAGATCCAAACAAATATTAAAGGATATAGTAATTTTTCAATTTTACTGAAAATTGTCGAGAATATATAACTTGTACATGGTGAACTTGAAATTCTGAGAATTTAGAAAATATACTAAGTGCAATAGCGCAAAACTACAACCATTTTTGGTAAATTAATGTATCAACAAATACAACAAAAATTAATAACAAAATTGACCAATTCGTACGAATAAAAAGTCGTTAAAATCTTATAAATAAATTAAAAAAGGCATG
Organism: Zaprionus obscuricornis; assembly: GCA_037044475.1. NCBI lineage: Eukaryota > Metazoa > Arthropoda > Insecta > Diptera > Drosophilidae > Zaprionus > Zaprionus obscuricornis. Next base: position 34,810 of record JBAMBR010002383.1, on the reverse strand, counting down.
TATGAGCCATTCATAACTTTTGGTTTTTATTTTGAGTGTTTCTGTGAGAATTTATTTTTCGTGGACATGGATTCTTTGTACTGGGAAACTTAGAGTTGGGCAGAGTCTTTCTATTGTTTCTTGTTATTATTTCCTTTATTTATTTATTTATTTTTATACCCGGTGCCCATTGGGTATATTGACTATGTGACAGCAGCAAATGTATGTAACACCCATAAGGAGGCGTGGCCGACCCCATAAAGTATACATATTCTGACTCAGGATCAATAGCCGAGTCGATTGGCCCATGTCCGTCTGTACGTCCGTATGAACACACAGATCTCGGGGACTACAAGAGCTAGATCCTTCATTGCAAAGTGCTTCTATTAGTTGCAGGCAGCTCAATTTTATTTTGGATTTTCCCCACCCCTCCCACCGCCTCCACAAATCGATCAAAACCATTTTGAACACTCTACTGCACCCACACCCAGCCAAGCTACATGACAAAGTACAAAGTTAGAATATGTTTGTCTGGACGTTGTGTGAAAATTTGGTACAGATCGGATAATTAACATGGAAGTTATACACATTTCAAAAACCAAAATTTGAGAGCGTTTCTATGGCGTACGCTTGCCTGCAACTCTAACCCCACACACGGCAACATTTCATTTCATTCCTTGTTATTACTTATTTTTCTTTTAAATCAATGTTATAGAGCGTATTGGACGTATCAACAGTTAAATGGATAGTATCTCACTGTTTATTGTTATCATCTTTAGACTCTTTACTAAGCTTCCGCATATTGTAAAGAAGAGGTTTAGTTTAATAAGACAGTAAAGTATTTATGTATGTTATGTAGAGCATAATTAGTATTACAATGAGGAAGATTAATACGAGTAAAGTTTTTAGTATTTCTGACTGGAACTGTAAACTTAATCTGACTAATAAGCTTGGGAGAGTCAATATCCCCATTGATCAGTTTGTGCAGTAAAATTACACCAAGCATAGTCCTTCGGTCAGAAAGTGAAGGCAGTTCATTTAGAACTAGCCTATTACGATGGAATGTTAGTGTCCCAAAGAAGACCATGGAGAGTAAAGAAAACGATCTGTTTTTGAACCAACTCAATCCTATCCTGATGGATCTTTTAATGGGGAGACCAAACATGACACCCACACTTAAGAATTGGTTTATGAATACTGTAAATAGTAATTGAATACGAAGCCCTAAAAATACACTTTCTGAATTCTATCAAGTAGGTACTTAGATAATCAAAATAAAAGATTTTTGGGAAAACTTAGCAGATAAAGTTTGTGGACTAGTAAGGTGTGATTTATTGAAACAAATGCGTTACTAAAATCGGTATAAATGACATCAGTTTACATTTTAATTTTAAATCCTTTAAAAACTAAAGAAATAAATGATAGTAGATGTATTTTTCGCGAATCCATGCTAAAAAAATAATATATTGAATGAATCTTGAAATACTTAAACACACAACTCAGTACACCATCAGTTCCAGGTGAAAATAATGGTTTGAAAACAGTATACTGAAAATTGTATCGGATGATTAAGAAACAAAGTTCTTAAACAATTAATTTTCACGGTGAAATCAGTTTTTCGATGTAGAGCGCCAGCTTGAGCTGTGAACGCAATGTATGTATGTACGTATATGTATATAAAAACACTCAACTACACATGAACGCAAGGACCAGGAATGCATGAGTGAGCGAGCCGGGGGTTCAAGGGTACAGGGTATTGTACGGTCGGGTCCACACTAACTAAATTTTTTGAGAACATATTCGTCATTCAAGGGGGTTCAATGATTGTACTTTTACCCAAATGTGTATTTATTTAGTCTCGCGAATCCAAGAGTCATTACTCGAATCAATAATTATATAAGATCTATATTTTTTATAAAATCTGTCTCTGTCTCTCTGTGTTAGGTTATAAACAAATATGGAAACTGATGTTAAGTATGCTTAAAATTTGCGCATTAGTCTTGTATTGACTACATGTAGATCAAATTTGGTTTTATAGGTAAATTGAAACATGAAGTTATACAACTCTTAATTTTTTATCAAGGATACAAGGTAAAATACAATCGAGCATTATCGACTGGAGCTTACGCTTACCTGTTTTGTTTTTACAGATTAATAAATTATTAGAAATCATAAACTGATATATGTGTTCTGTATTTGAACTTCTATTTTAGGCAAACATGGAGCCAAATAGACACCACGAATATCAAACGCATTATCAAACCCACCACCATCACCTCCAGTTGCAGCAACCTCAATTACAACATGCTGTTCATCACCAAGTAAATCACAGTCAGCGGCAATCTGCAGCAGCTCCACAGCATCAACACCACCTGTCAACGTCGCAACCGCATCAAACACAACACCAGCAGTCGCATCAGCAACATGAAAAACATTTAACTAGGAAGAACAGCACCAATAATAATTACCATGCATATGTGCTAAGTGGTCGCCCAGCTGGTGGTGCGGCAGCATCTGTTATGCCATTAGCAAGTGCTGCTGCCTCTTCTGGTGGTGCAAGCGCAACATCTGTTGCTGTTGACAGTCCTGATCCCCATATGCAATATTACACTTCGAATCGTGATTTGTCAGTGTGCAAGAAACCATTGGAACCACCACCAGCTCTGACCACTTGGCAGTATAAAAACACATCAACAAGTGGTGGCACGACGGTGTCAACATCAACGCTGTCGCGACATCAAGGTAGCAGAAACGGAACGGGTTCCTATTATAATAATCCATATTGGCAACAGCAGAAAGGACAAACACCATTACAAACAGAAGCGGCAGCAGCAACACCACCAACAACACAACATCTCTTGCATTCACAACAATCACGTTACATTGGCTACAACAATGCAATCACAGTCAGTAACAGCACGCACAACAACAGCAGCAGTAACATCATCAACAGTGCCAGTGGTTCCGGTGCTACGATTAGAAGTTCGAGCACCATAAGTAATCAACGCTATTACGATGACAGCATAAAATATTCTAGCAAATTGTTAAACGATGTGGCATCAACAGGTCGCGGTTCCGGCAGCTATGAGTTCCGCGATCAGGTGGTTAATCCAAGTAATATACTGCCTGGTACCACCAGCGATCAGCAACCAAGTCCTAATTATGCTCGAAAATATCCACAACATTATGAGCCGCCCAACGAACAACATACCGCAGCAGCAGCACAACCACAACCACAACCACAGCCTCCACTTCCATTACCAGCATCACAATCAGCTGTGACACAGCAACATCAAAGTCTTTACATACCTATGCCACAATTTAGTACAGAAAACTTTCAAAATACCGTGCACAATGCCATCGAAAAATATGTTCGTGAATCGGCACCGGAGCCAAGCTTAGACTATAGACGTAGTAGTGCTGGTGGTGGTGTTGGCGGTTCATCTGGTTATCCGCGTGCTAGCAGTAGCAGTAACAGTTGCAATTATTATAGCAAACCACAGCTAGGGAGTGGCGCCTATGCCCAGTTGGAATCAGAGCCACCACCTATATTGAATAGAGCTTCGCTTTATCATAATCCATATAATTCCACGCGAATGGCAACTACAACGACAACGCTACCACCACAACCATTACCAGCATCATTTGAAAAGGAACCACAAATGCCTCTGGCAGCCAATTCACGCGATCCATCACCAGCTGCACCACATGGATACCACACAAAATATGGTAAATTATTGCATCAACATGGTAATGCAACACAATTAACTCAATCGTCTGCAACATCACCACAATTATCATTAAAACGCAGCTCACCCAACAATGCCAACTTCTATCATCATGAAACGCCATCTCCAGTAGCGGCACAAGTTGCTTCGCCTACATCCTCCCAACAGTTTTATAACCACCATACTCCACCACCACCTCTACCAGGTGCAGGTAGTGCAGCTACCTCAACAAATTTTTCACCACTACAGGTATATCCACATGGTCCAGATATTTGCTGTCAAACACCGCCACTATCTGTGGTGGTTGGTAAACCAAAATTGCCAGCTGTTGTTGGACCACCCAAGAAGTCAGCAACCATACCAAAACTAAATTATAGAATTTTGATTGATGATATGCTTAAGCGGAACACTACAAGCGAAGAGGAACTCAATATGCAGATAATCAAAAGAACACTTAGTAGTAATTTAGGTCGTGGTGCTGGAGTAGCTGGTCGTTTATCGTTATTAGCACCACCTAAGCATTATCAAAGTCAATTGGCTATAGCAGTAGCAGTTCCTGTTTCACCTAAAATATCAGTTCCTGGTATTTCTGATGCGCCAACTGTGTCAGGTACACAACAATTGTCCCAAACAACAACACCACCGTCAACTCACTCACCGCTAGATCTCTCTATGCGCACTGTTAAGCAAACCGCCGACTCGACGGAGTATCAACCAAAAGCGATGCCATTATTATCAGCCCTTGGCTTACCACGTTTCGATATAACGCCTAATTTTGCACGCAGCAACAGCAACAACATTGGCAACAGCAGCAGCATTTGCAAAGTCTCAAGCCCTGCAGCTGTTATACGACAAGCGCCTGCAAATGCTGCAGCAGTAGGAGCAGAAGCAGCAACTACAACAACTGCACCGCAACCAGCTACTTCATCAGCTGTTGCAATGCCTATTGCTACGCCTCTACTTATCAAGGCGGCACAGCAACAACGTCCAAGCGTATTGGAAACAAATCCATTTGCCAAGCGCACTCATTTGCCAGCAGAGACAATCATTGTAGCATCGCCAAACACCACCAACAAAAGCAGCAGCACCATCAACAACAGTGGCAACATTAGCACATGTAGCGCAAGCGCACACAACAGCAACGATCCAAATTATTGGGGACGTAAGAGACATTTGCAAGAATATGCGAAAGCAACAGCAGAAGCTGCTGCAAAACAACCAAGACTTGATATGCCCACAACAGCAACAGCACCACCAACAGTAGTAATGCCATTTGCAACCACAGTGACAGTTATTGCCATTAATGAGAAAGCGTTGGCCGCAAAGCAACGGCTAGAATCAGATTCTGTTAAAGCCAACAGCATTCAGAATGAAACAGGCATCATTCTCTGTTCGCAGCGAAAACAAGAACAACAACAAGCACTTGAGCATCAGCCACTGCTGAAAATGGAGCCCCGAATACGCACTAAGGCAGAGCTTAAGGGCTTCACTTTTCCAGCGCCAATGCTCGCACCAGCATGTTCGACAACAAAAATTCCTGCAGTAGCAGCAATAACAGCAAACGCACCACCAATAGAGGCAGCACTCACAGTGGTAACACCAACAGCCATTGCAGTACCAACTGTAGTGAAGTCCAATCATTCCCAGTTGGCAACAAATAATATTCAAATTAAATTGGAGCCAGCTGCACCATCGAGTGCACCGAAAACAATCCAACTTGACTCAGAGGATACATTCAATAATCATAACCTTTTGGAATGGGGCAGTACGTGCAATAATTTAGTTAAACAACTGTTGAACAAAGTGATGCAAACTCCACCAACAACAGCAGTAGCAGCGGCAGTTAACATGACGACAAGTATTGAACTGGAGCTTAGCGAGGATGATTTGCCGGTGGCACGCATATTAAAACGTAAACCGACACTAACGGTTGATACAGAATCAGCTGTAACAACAACAGTTACCACAGGAACAACTACAAATGGTGGTGCACAAAAGAAGCTGAGGAAAACGAAGCGTGAGAAGAAGCGTCTGGTGCAGGAGCAACGCATTGCTGCACGCCTTGCACCGGCGGAGGGACAAAGTAGCAGCTCAGAAAGTGATACAACAGAATTAGATAAGCGAAATACAGCTAGGCAAAAGAAACCGCTGATGATGCGAAAGAGTAAAGCAGGAAATATAATGGAAAGAGAGCGTGATGATACAGAGCCATATATGCAAACACAGACCCAGACCCAAAGTAGTAATGAGAGGGAGCAGGAGAAAGTGAAAGTAACAAAGACTACAGCAGAGAAAGTGAAGAGAAAATTGAAAAGAAGTTCAATGGCACAATCCAACGAAGTAACTAAGAAGAAGTCGAAAGCTAAAGATAAATGGGATGCAAAAGAAAGCAGTGAGAGCAGCGATGAGGAGCAACAGGACCAACTGCAACGTCTGAAGCAACGTCATAAAAAGCAAGATGATGAAAATAGCGATAAAGAAGATAAGAATGATGAAGAAAATGCTGATGATAATGATAATGTTGACGATAATGATGATGAGCAACAGCAGGAGTTAGAGGATGATAATGATGAAGTTGAAGCCGATGATGATGATGGTGAAGATGAAGATAAAGAAGACGACGACGAACACGTAGTACAAAAGAAGCGCCTGCCAATCAAAGCAAATGTAAAAGTAAATGCAGAAGCAAAAGTAACAGCAACAGCAGCAGCAGCTGAAAAAACACAATTAAAAGCACGCATTGCCCTTAACACAATGACACGGTCGAAACGTAAAAAGGAATTGGAATTGCAATTGGCCAACAGCAAAGTGTTGCGTAATGAGAAAATTATACGAAACTCAACGACGAAAATCAAAAGGAAATATGTTAGAAAATTGATACCGGATGGTAAAAAGGAAATGATGGTAACACGATTACGTAATAAACGTTTAGAACGCGTTGATCTCATGAAGCTTAATGGACGAGAGCAAAAGCGACAGCAGCAACAACAACAACAACCACGCATTAAATTGAAAACAAAATCAAATAATAATCAAAAAAATGCAACCGATGCAAAAACAAAAACAACGCCACAACAAGATCTTTTTCTTGAGGAATACCGCTATAAATTGGCATTAAAAATACCACAAAGCCTGATCTCCATCAATAATAAACTCAACAAGTTGCCAACGGTTGCTGTCTCATTACCTGACTTGGAGCGTGATAATGATATGCAAAAGGAATTGGTATGTTTTAAGGCGCAACGTGGACGTAAGCCACGTAACAAACAGGCGGAACAAAAAGATATGACACAGAAACTTATGCAATCAACACCAAAATCGATTATTGATGTATTGCATTTGCGTGTCACGAGCAATGGAACAATCTATAACAACAACGGAAACGGAAGCAGCAACAGCCACAAGAACAGCAATAAAAACAACAGTACAAACAGAAACAGATTGAACTTGACAAATTGTTCAAGTCTACAACATAACCACAGTGACGCTTCACAAACTTCTGCATCAAATTTATTTTACGAACAGTCACAGGATGTTACACTAACAGTTGCAGCAGCACAACCCCAAACACAGCAGCAGCAACAACGATTGGAAGATTTTTCAGCTAGCAAACGACATTTCAGCATATTCGATACAAAAGTTCTGCAGAGTAAAACTCGAACTGAATCAAAATTGCAACAAAGTCGTGAAATAATACGTAAAATTTTCGTTGGCAGCGAACGACCAGCATCGGCACCACCAAAATGTGCTAAGGAAGCGCAACAACAACAACAACAACTACAGCAACATCAACAAGGTGATGGAGAGGCTGTTGGTAGCGGTGTCAGTTTAAGTTATGAACGTTATGAAGAATTTCTAGAGCAAATGAATCGTTTGGTTAGTGCCAATAATAATAAATTAGCTCGACATAATCCAAAACTCCAGCAACAGATTAAAGAGCCAATTGTTGGAACTGTGGCTACCGCAAGCAGTTCAACGGGGCACTGTAAGCGAAAGTATTTGCGACGTAAAGGAAGTTCCGGCTTTGATTATATACGTAAAAAAAAGCGTCCAACGCCACAACATCAATCCAATAACAACAATAATAATAATAATCTGCACAACAACAACAATAGCAATTACAATACTAACAATAATATTAATAGCTCGAACTTTGAAACTTTCGCTGAGTTGGAACATTTGGACGATACTGATAGTACTATCGCTGGCAGCACCACCAACACTACCATTACGACGAACTTGCTCCACAAGGTGAAGAACGAACATGATGTTTGCCGGGAAATACAAAAATGGGTCCTTAATAAGGGTGTTGGTCAGAGCACAATGCATAAAGCTGCACGTCAAGGCTTGATCGATGTTGTTGTCTATTGTCTTGATCGTATAGGAATGAATCCAGATCAAAAAGATAATGCCGGCTATACACCATTGCATGAAGCATGCACACACGGTTGGTTAGAGATTGCCCGTATTCTATTACAATTTGGTGCCAATCATTCGGAGGCAGCTCAGTCCGGAATACGGCCACTGCACGGCGCTATTGAGAATGATCATGAGGAAGTGGTGCGACTTTTGCTATCGTATGGCGCTGATCCGTTGTTGGCAACATACTCAGGTATATACATATTTCTAATTCTATAAAATATTTATATATTCTTGATTAGTTGCGTCCAACTATCCCAAAGAAATTTTGCAAACATGTCTTTTAAGAAATCATCGGAGCACCGAAGATATCTTTGCTATTTTTATTTGTTTCTTCTAGTAATTATCATTTCGCGATTTTATTTCATCTCCAGGTCAAACTCCACTCATGTTAGCTTCCAGCAATTTGATGTGCAGCATATTACGCTCTCATCTTAGTGATGCACAAAGTGCGTCTGTTGACATACAACCGATACGGTTTCAGGGACCGTGGGAAATATTTGGTAAGTTCATGTGACTAACGTATGTATATACTTTTATAGAGCTGAATATTAATTCAAATTTTCTTTCTGTATTTAATAGATGAAAAGGCAAATGGTTTTAATATATTCGATAATGTACCGAATACAGCATGTGATATGAGCAGAGCTCTGCGTAGAGAAAGGAAGAGGGAGAGAGATAGGAGGAGAAGAAACAGAAAGAGAAGTGATTTGTTAGCCAATGATTTAAAGAAAAAGAAAGTAGATAGTGAGGAGACAATTAAGCAAAATGGGGAGACAAGTGCAAAGACTGCAACAATAGCAACAACAACAGCAGCAACAACGACAGCAACAACAATGTTAACAATGATGAAATTTGAGCCTAGCATCGAAGATAGCAACAACAACAGGAATAATAATAATAACAATGACCAAGCTGAAAATGTTGCGAGTGTTGTGAATGTGAAAAGTGAGGTTAAATTAGAACCGCGAGACGATGAAGAAGAAGCACGTGTATTTAATATTAATATAAATATAAATCAAAATAATAATACAATTAAGAATATTGTAAATGAACAAATTAATTATGCTGACATTAATGCTAATGATAATGATAACGTTAGCGATATTAATAATGATGACGATGATGATGCTGATGCTGAACAAGAGACGACGTTGACGGATGAAACGAATAGTGATATTTTTGAATTTGAAGAGGCCGATGTGCCCTTGCCACCACTGTACTTGCTCAAAGATGAGGGCAGTGATAAATGGGTACTACTCAATGATTTGTGCAATTTACTTAAAGTCAAATCAAAGGATACGCTTCTGAATAAGGTAAACTATAATTTTTTTTTTGTCTGTTGTAACGCAAACTAATCTTATCCGTTTTAATGTTATCTGTCTGTATATAAATTGGAATAATCTAACTCTAATCACAATATTATATAAATGTAGTGATCGGTTGAAAATTGAGTCTTTGTATTATATAAACAAATTTTTGGATTGAAATTAACAATACACGTCAGTTTTAATTATGATGGGTCGAAGTACAATATAATTGCAAATTAAGTCTTTGTAAGATAATGTTAAATTTGATTGAGATCGGTCAACTATGTCATATGCATGCTTTTTCTTTAATTGTATTAGTATCATTATACTAATAATCGTTCAATTTTTATTGTCTTTATAGATCTGTCCAAACAGCAACACGCTAGCAAATACACAAAAACAATTGTTAAGGGAATTCAAAATTGATGATTTCCTCAAGCAGGCAACTTGCTTGCAATTACTGTGCGCCGGCGAGAAGTTGAATATGTTTAGCTCCTCGAAAGTTGTGCTTATCCGATACAACGAGAGCGTCAGGAATTTGTTGGGCGTTAAAACAATTTTAATGCAATTTTAAATAAAAAAGGAAAGGTAAAAATAAGAAAACAAAGCAAAATACGGTTTAATAATAGATATCTACGTCTTGTATGTACTTTAGTGGTGAGTTGTCTTTGGAAGACAAAAGTCTTTTATTATATTATTATTATTATTATTATTATTATTATTATTATTATTATTATTATTATTATTATTATTATTATTATTATTATTATTATTATATTATACATATTTAGAAAGAAAGAGCTAAGTGCAAAGTGATACATAGGTGCTATACACACACAACATATATACAAACACACTCACACAAAGAAACTAATGTACATACACACACCTACCAAAACACATATTCATTTAGACAGACATTTATACACTCTAAATGTAAAACACACATTACCACAAAACAAACAAAGTGAAAACAAAAACACTCAATAATAAAAAAGAAGAAATGAAACGATGAAATGACTAGTTTTGATAGCTAGCGAGCACCCTACACTTACTCCCTCCTGTACTCTACTATTCCTGCCCAGCTTCCTGTATGTATTCCTGTATATAATCTATGGTTTTTATATAAAACTATATAATGAAAAAATTTAAACTCATATTTAAAATTTGTCGAACATAAACATAGAAATCTAGTTTTTAAGTGAAAGCATTTTTATGTATTATGTATTTTTAAATGGAAATTATATATACAAACAACGGTAAAAGAAAACTTTCAAGTTTGCGAGAATATACATATATGCTTAGAAATAGAATGTTTTTAATACATGTATACATACTTATATATAATAGTTGTAAATCATATTATGTTTCAGATCTTTAATTAATATTATATTTGTAAGGCTTTGTGCAACTAAATAAATATAATTGAAATTATATTTTGACAGTTTATACTACATATATAAATTTGTAAATTGTGTTGTACATCCGAACAAAAATGAAAAAAATCAATGATTGTATATGATATTAATAATAGAAACCTAAAATTAATTTTTAATAAGTCAATAAACGGAAATGCAAACTATTTTCTTAACAACAAAATCGAAAGTGACAAAGTGAGGTGCACTTGCTTTATATTTTTAATTCTAAATTTCTTAAAGCTTTTGCAGATGGCGCTGCTTATGAACTTTTTTAATTCAAACTTATACCGCTAGCTGTCGCTACTTATTTTCATTTTGAATAAAGCTATAGATACAGTTGTAATTGTGTTATATGTGTGAGCTTTCAGCTAAAAGCTTTCGACGCTACTCTCGCCATATGATTGCCGTCCTTGTTCTTCAAATGCGCGTTTAAAGGCCAAGAATAATTTCAACGCTGTCGCTGCTGCCTGCCTTCTTTACGTCCTTGGCACCGCTCCGCTCTTAGTCTATCTTTTTGCATTTGTGGATGTTCAGAGCGTATGTAATGAGTGTGCTTTCCTCTTCTTCTACCTACGCCAACAACTTTGCTACTCTTTTACTGTGCTCCCGTTCGTGTTGGCCTACAGACCTAATTTTTGCGTGTTGTGTGTCTGTCCCGTGTACCGTGCAGTTTTTCTCGAAAAATTTAAGAATCGAAGTAAGCAATAAGGGCTACATGTAGAAGTATTGAAAAAAACGAATTTCCAAACCTAGCGCATGGTGTGGAATGTAAAATTTAAAACCAAATGCGAAACGCGTAATGCATATTGAAGAACAACAGCAATAAGAGAAGCCACTAAAAACAAAAAATGTGTATTAATAGGCGTGTGCAATTAACGACCATAGGCATAAAGGCATTTATGTAAAATTAAAGAATATAAAATTATGCATATTGTTGTTGTGTCATACAATTGGAGCATAGCTGCGAACACAATAAATTAGCATCAGAAATTAACAGAGCGCCCCTACCAGCCAACTACACAAAAAAAAAAGAAAAAAAAACCAGTAAATGTGTGCATATCTTGTGTGTATGCGTAAAAATAAATGCGCGCTGTTCTCATGTGTTCCCTTTCATATAGAAGTTTAGAAGTGTAGGTGAGCGAATGTGTGTGAATGTATATGTATAGGGAATTGCAACTTTTTGTTTTTTGTTGAGGAAGAGCTTTTCGCTTGTTGCTTGTGCTCTTCGTCTTTCGTCGTTTTCACCTCAATAATCTTCATTAACCTCTTAGTCTTCGTCTCGTTGACGTTGCCGCTGTCGTTGTCATCGTTGTGCAAGAAGTTGTCGTCGTCGTTGTGTGGTTCGGCATAATTGCAATAAATTTTCTGTTTTTAATACAGAAAAGGAATCACCAAACGTCAAACCCGCCGTAGTGCAAAAACAAATTCTATGCGCGAGCGACACACTAAAAGCGAATAGCCAAAGCGAAAGCGCAAAATGAAAAATATATAAAATAAATAAAAACGAAATAGCAAGAGAATTGGCGCAGCACAAATAATAAGAACTTACACTAGTAAGAGCAACAACGCAGCCAAACAGAAACAACACAATAATATTGTGAGTGTCAGGGGAGCAGAAACAGTGCAAATGTGTGTGTGAGCGGAGCAAAAAATATGCTGAAAAAGCTTTTGACAACGACGACATCGCAGTTGCTGCGTGCGCAGGCGGAAACTGCATCAGTGTTGATCAATGCGGGAATGGGACCGCAAGGGGCAACATGAATCATGCAACTTCTGTCTCTGCATTGTGTGCGAATAGACATGTGAAGTATACAAACAAATAGAGAATACGAATGGTCCACAAGCGGCACCAAAAGCAACTGCAAAAATACAACAAAAATTATAATAGCACTTTTGCTTTCGGTTTCAACTGGTTTTTAAGAACGGCAAAAGAAGCAGAAGCTACAAGAAAAATATTAAACCAAGCTCCCCAAAAGCTACCATAGATCCAAGCAGCAACATCATCTTCTTTGTCATCGTGATCGCCGTTGGGGTAGCGACGTATGCTTAAGCTTTGCCGTGGTCGTTAGTACAGAAGAGAAACAGCAGCTGCTGTTTGCTATTTTAAACATATATGTACATACATATTGTATGAAAGGTAAGATGTTTCAACTTCCCCTTACTTCTTAATCCCGTGAGTCATACCCCTTTCATGTCTTGTTAAGAGCCAACCCTTTTGTCTGTTTGGGGTGAGCTTTTTCGATATACTGGCAGCAACTATCGAATTGAAAAGGAGAAAATAAAAGGCTTAAAAAAATAAGTTGAGTGAAGTTAATTAAGTTCTGTTGTGTGTAGAAAGTGTTTTCCATTGGAATTGAAAGAACCTACGATTTGACCTTGACCTACATATGACAAACTATTCATTGATCGAGATTCCGTCTCTCGCCTTTTGCGCTAATGTAAAAGCGCACTTACAATAATATTATTGTAATTTTATTTTCTTTTTCGTTTACAGTAAAGAGAACAAGAATAAAAGCTACAAAAATCATTATAAAGCTACTAACGTTACCTGTTAATAAAAATATAATTAAAAAAAAAAAAAAACAAAAAATTACTCAATCACCAATCAACATCACGTACAAAAGCAAATTATTATGGATAGCTTTAATGTACCTTTGCTTACTGAGAGAAGTAGCAACAATGTTGTTAGCTATGCTACCAGCGATAATCACCACCAGCATCACCTGCAACAACAACAACATGTGCAACAACATAACCTGCATCAGCAACAACAACAGCAGCAACAATTTTTGCCTCAGCAACATCTTCACAAGGATCAAATGCTTGCCGCAGGCAGCACTCTTTTAATGCCATCATTCATAAACTATACACACACGTCACAAAATCAACAATCAATACAGCTGCCTAAGGATACACAGCAACAACAACAACATACACAAAATTCTAATTCAAATCCTACAGATAATTTTAGTTCTATCGATGCAAGCCAGTTAGACGGCGGCGTGTCACTGAGTGGTCTATGTGAACGCATTTTCGCTAGTCCAAATCCGCACAGCAACAATAATAGCAATCACAACAACAACAATGTTGAGGCTAAAGCGTCGACTAGCTCTAGTGGTGGTGCTGTTATCATTGAATCTGTTACAATGCCGTCGTTTGCCAACTTGTTGTTTAACAATCGCAATAACAACAACAAAGACAACAATCATATACAATCAACAACAACAGTAACTACTGGTGTTGATTCCATTGGTGAATCATTGTTGATGCCAAAATCCAATAAAATTGTAGAATACCATCAGTTGGAACCACTGGAAAGTGGAACGCTATGTGGAACTAGAACGGCAAATGGAGTTGGAGCTGTAAGCATTTCAAGTTTTCTAAGTTCATCAACTGGTAATTCACAAATTTCAAATTTTGAGGTTAATAAAAGTTTTGCAGTTGTTAATGGAAGCAACGGTATTGCTGATACAACAACAACAGCAGTAGCAACATCAGTAACAACAACAGCTATATCCACAGTGAACGCAGAAAATCGTAAATCATTGCATAGTATTGAAGAGCTGGCAGCAAGTTCGTGTTCTGACAAACAAATTATAAACAACAACACAATAAGTGCAACACATCAACAACACCAGGCTGGAAATCTCAGCGGTTCCAATCTTAGTTCAGATGATGAATCCATGTCTGAAGATGAATTTGGTCTAGAGATTGATGATCAGGGGGGTAAGTTGATAATTATATTTAGCACTCTATCTATTGTTCGATTTATAGTGAAGTCTACGGATTATGTTGGTAATTCTTGTTGTTGGAAATATAATACGAAAACAATTCTGGAAAATTTAAAAATATGGATGCAAATAAATCAAGGAAATATAATATATATATAATCATATAATAATAATTTAAAAAAACAAAATTACTAAAAACAAAATATTTATCTTCAAAGCTTTAAACGTGCAACAAATGTTTTAAAATTAAGAGCTACAATAATTGAGAAACGACAAATTAAGAAAATGAGATTTTACAAATCAAAAACTCATGGACTAATTATACCAAATCTAAAAGAAAGCGTACTTTATTATTGACAGAACAAATTTCACTAAACAACGCATTTAGAACAACATTAGACGATTTTGGGGCTTTAATCTCTAAAAAACATACATTACATTACATACATCAACTCTCCAGAACTGAACAATGTTAATTTCATAATGTGTAAAAATTTCGATAAAAAAATATGAAATATAAACCCTCAGAATGCCATACTTAATAATTATATTCTTCAAGCTAATAAATAATCCTAGTATAAAAACCAAATTCAAACAGAAGCTCATTAAACTCCTATCAGTCAATCCCTTTCTATCAATTTCTTTGGATAAAATTATAGCAAAATGATGATATGGTTTGTTTCAAATTATTAGTTAAACTGGTTATAAAAAAAAGTAAATCAACTATAGATAGCTTTGAGACTACATTTCAGCCATATGTACGAGGTGTGTTCAAAAAGTAAGGTGTAAGGTTCAAATTTCGCGGGCAACATATTTTCGATTATTAACTCGGTGCCCTTTGGGAACCAAGAGTATATTGGGTTAGTGACAAGAGCAAATGTATGTAACACCCATAAGGAGGCGTGGCCGACCCCATAAAGTATATATATTCTGACTCAGGATCAACAGCCGAGTCGATTGGAGCATGTCCGTCTGTCCGTCTGTCTGTCTGTCCGTCTGTACGTCCGTATGAACACACAGATCTCGGAGACTATAAGAGATAGAGACTTCATTTTTTTTGCATAGTGTTCGTAGTGTTTGCAGGCAGATCAAGTTTATTTTGGATTTTTGCCACGCCCCCCTCCGCCTCCACAAATCAATAAAAACGATTTTAAGCAAACCCAGACAAGCTACAGAACTGAATTTTGGTACAAAGTTAGAATATGTTTATCTGGACGTACAAATTTGGTACACATCGGATAATAAACATGGAAGTTATACACATTTCAAATTTCAAAAGATGAGAGGCGTACGCTTGCTTGCTGTTCTCACCCCATAAGACGGCAACATTTACTCAGTGTTTCTCACACTTGTGAAGAGCGTGGCTCAGTGGTTAGAGGGTTGAACTCGCGTGCATGAGGTCCGCGGTTCGACTCCCGAGACGATTTTTTTTTTTTTAAATTTTTTTTTTATATTAACTTAAAATTGGCGAGTGCGCAGCACGAGCAAAATAAATATATAATATAACTTTGGGCACCGAGTATTATATAGTCGAGCACACTCGACTATAACTTTCTTACTTGTCGATTTTTTTTGTTTTGTTATGTTACACTCTTCCCTAACATCTGTACCAAGTTTCAATTGAATCCCCTTTTATGTTTGGTTGTGAGAGACGTAAAGGTTACACGTTGCTTTGCGGGCTCGGCTATTTTTTGCTATTGCAAAATATGGATCAAAGAATTTACATCAAATTTTGTGTAAAAAATAAAATTAAGTGCTCCGAAACACTTGAAATGTTGACAGTGGTATACAGTGAAACTGTTCTGAGTAAAAAAAATGTTTACAAGTGGTACAAACTCTTCCAAGATGGCCGGGAAGATGCCAATGACGAGCCTCGCTCTGGACGCCCAAGCACGTCCACAACTAATGAAAAATTCCAGGAATGAAGAAAATTGTTTTGGAAAATACTCGAATCACTATCAGAGAAGTTGCTGAAGATGTCGGTATATCGCTTGGCTCGTGCCATGAAACTTTTTCAAACGTTTTGGGCATGAGTCGTGCGTCAGCCAAGTTTGTTCCGAAATTGCTGAATTTTAACCAAAATAACCGTCGCATGAGCATCGCTCAAGAGCTGTTGAATGACGTCAACGACCACCCAGATTTACTCAAAAGGGTCATAACTGGTGAAGAATCATGGGTATATGGTTATGATATCGAAACCAAAGCCCAATCGTCCCATTGGAAGAGCCCAGGTGAGCCAAGACCGAAAAAAGCAAAAAATCTCCGAGCACGCAAAACAACTTGTAACCTTTACGCCTCTCACAACCAAACAAAAAAGGGGATTCAATTGAAACTTGGTACAGATATTAGGGAAGAGTGTACCAACATAACAAAACAAAAATATCGATAATCGAAAATATGTTGCCCGCGAAATTTGAACCTTACACCTTACTTTTTGAACACACCTCGTATATCTAACTAGAGTCATATATCAAACGTATCCCAGCCAGTATTTTATGAAATTTCTGATCACATTAGAGTATATTTCCAAATTTCGATTAATTTTCGAATAATCATTTTAAAGTACCATTTTAATACAATTTTACAGAAAGCGAAAATTAGAATTAAAAAATTTGTAATATTTTAATATTAATGACGAAGTAATGATGAAATATATATTTATAAATTTTAAGTTTTACTCATTCGACAGTTTAGAAGTTGTTTTCGTTCAAACAGACTAAATCGACTCACCTATTGCTCCTAAGCAAGAATACATATACCATGTGTGGTTTTCTCCATTTTCAATGGCTACTCGGTATAACAAAAAATCAAAGCTATCTTCGGCGCGCCTTAGATGTTATACCCTTGCAGTTTTAGAAGAATATTTTGCATACAAAAACTGAATTTTAGACCGATCGTTCGGCTGATAGCTATATTATATAGTTTTCTGATTCCATAGTTTTCGAATTATATACAGCTTATGGGTATAAGGAGTATGTTTACCAAGTTTAATTTGTAACTGAGAAACCAGTTTGCCTTGAATGTCCGCCTACATGCACATTTGGATCCTGTTGTCGATGACGAACAAGAATAAATAAACACAATTCCTTACAGGGCGTTACATGAAATCACGAGCGGGGCGTGGCATCCAAAGTTTGAAAAAAAAACACGATCATAGTACGCTATATAGAAACCCACATACCAAATTTGGTGTCTCTAGCTCTTATAGTTTAGAAGTTCTTTGCGTTCAAACAGATAGACGGACATGGCCAAATCGACTCGGCTATTGATCCTAAGTCTGAATATGTATACTTTATGGGGTCTGCCTCGCCTCTTTCTGCCCGTAACGCACATTTGCACAAACTTAATATACCCTTTTTTATCCATTTTCAATGGGTACAGGGTATAAAAAACGTAAGGAAGTAATTTGCTAGCACACTTGTCAGTGCGAAACTCCAAACGCAAATTATTAATCTCCATTCACCTCTAAGTAAAAATATTAATTTATTTAGGCGGTCAGATTTTGATAATAATTGGGCTGAATATATCAGAATTCTACCCTTCCAAGGATATATTAATTTGTCCAATAATCAACTGGAATTTCGAATACAGACATCCATTGAAGCTAAAATTACGTTGAAGCAAAGCAAAGATGCGTCTAAATGGATGTACTTACATATGTATGCATGTATCTGTTGCGTCAGCAGATAATACACGCAGTTCCAACTTGCTATTGATATTGCTGGTGCTGCTGCCGTTACTGCTGTTGTTGTTGGTAATTGTGGCTGACATTCAAAAATGTCAGGCGTCGCGTCGGCCACTTTATGCGACCTTCAACGCACTATATATGCTTATATTATTGTATGTCTACATGTACAGACTAACTATGTGTCTATGTTTCCAAACGTTTAGGAGAATATCCACAAATGCAGCATGGGCGTCATTTATAATCCTTTACATTTTTGTCGCCTTTCGTCTCGTCGTTGTCTTTACAAATGGAGCAAGGTTGAAGTTCCGCCGCATTACAATGTGGGTCAAGCGCAAATATTGCGTTTTTTTTTTTAGTTTTTCTTCTCTCTTTCTTTCTGCCGTTATTGTTGTTTTCTAATATTTGAGATTGAGCACAAGGATGCACGCATACACAGACAGTGAGAATGCATAGAAATTGAAGGTCGACACTTTGTGTGCATACTGTCTCTGTCTCTGAGTCTACTGTGCATCAGCCGCTATCAAAATACGCGTGTGAGTGAGTGTGTTTATGTATTTTGGTTCTCTCCCGCTCACCCGGTTTTGCTATTTTGCTATTGACTGGTTTTTTTTCCGCTCACGAACTTTGGCTTGCAATGTGGTGGTGCATATGTTCTGCCTGAGTTGATTTATCACCGCGTCGCCGCCCACTGCACCGCCAGATGACATTGACATAGATTATTGCAATGCTAGTGTTGTCGACGTCAACGTTGGCAGTGTTCTGACTCTTTCTCTCTCTCTGTTTTTCTATTGCTTTACCTCAAAGGATTTAAATGGGTCAAAGTCAGCAGCTTGTTGCTGCTACCGCAAACGCTGCTTGTTTGCTGTTGCGTCTATTGCTGCTGTTTGGAAATATCTAACGAGGTCACAGACAATGCAAATTAGGGCATGCTATTGCATAGTTGTTTTGCAGCTGCTGTTTGTTACAATTATTGTTGTTTTAAAATACCTATTTTAAATGCATTGCAAGGTTCTAATTTATGCAGAAGGTTGCAATGAAGGACAATGTTGCTTGTCCTTGTTTCACATTATTTTGTGGCAAGGTTCTGTCTGCCAGTTTGAGGGATATAAAACAAAGTTTAATCACGCTATTCGGCTTTAAATTCTGCCTTTGTAAAAGAATGAAATGAATGAATGAATTTTTGAATTTATATTTAGACGTTGTCATACTTAATGTTGTTGTCTTTAAACGAACTTTATATACAAAAATTAACTTTTGACCAATCGTTCCAATCATATAGTAGTTCACTAGACTTAAGTTCTGTAACTTTCAGCTGGTTAACTTAACAATCCAAGATTTTCATACAAAAATTTAATTTGTATGCCATCTATATGATATAGTGGGTCGATTAATATCTCCTCTGCAAGGCTATATATAAATGCACGTATATAAATGGTTTCAAACATCAAAATTTGAATTGGACGGAGATTTTCCATAGTTTTATGGGTTGTAGGACTACATAACACAGTATAAGAGTATTGCCTAAATTACATATTTTGGTGCCGACTAAAAATGCTCTACTTTGATTGGCAGTACCGCATAGTTAATTGGCTTTCTAAATGTTATTGTATCCAAGCCGTGTTGTAGCTGTGTACTTACGGTTTAGCCTCATCTTGTTAATAAAATTTTAAAAATTATAATCGTGATATTGCCCTTGCATTATTCTTGCAAGGGCTTGTAAACTGTGTTTCCTATACATGTTTACACGGTAGCAGGTATAAAGCTAATTCGACGTGATAGATACGGCTCAAATAATTCAAATTAACATATCTCCAGGAATGTCAACCGCAGACAACAAATTTAAAGTCTATAAAAGTACGTATTTTTCATGTATTCCCTATAAAAATACATGAAAAATAATACAAGCACTTTGCAAAAAAAAATGAAGTGTCCAGCTCTTATAGTCTCCGAGATCTGTGTGTTCATACGGACGTACAGACGGACAGACGGACATGCTCCAATCGACTCAGCTATTGATCCTGAGTCAGAATATATATATGGGGTCGGCCACGCCTCCTTACATACATTTGCTGCTGTCACAAAGTCAATATACTCTTGGTACCCAATGGGCACCGAGTATAATAATTATTTTTGTTATTATATAGCTATCGTTTAAGCTGTTTGCATAAGCTTAATCATATAAGATGAATATATTTGTTAACTTTATTGAATATATTTTATTAAATTTGAAATTAATTTTGTAAATGATAAATATATTAAATATATAAAAAATAATTTAAATGCATCTAATTCACGTCTAGTTACTTCAAATTTTAAAGTTTAAAAAGTTTCTTCTGATTATCTCAAAAACGAAAAATTGCTCAGCACCATTAATAAAGTTCATTAAGAGCTATAAGTTTCTTCATTTATTAAAAATAAATAAATTTTTGGAAAATGTTTTTTTTTAGTTTGAATACGTACGAATGTCGCATTAGAGAATTGCCCGTATATATGAATTTTCCCTTTTATTTTATTGTATATTGTTAATGATTGATATCTGTTATTTTATTATCGTAATTCAATATTTTTTTTTTTAAGTTTTCTTCAATATCGAGAAGTATTTTAGATATTTTTATGTCTAATTAAATTTTCATTAGGACCTAAAATAAAAGTCATTGAATATAAAATCTAAATTTTAAATAAATATAAAATAAAATTATAATTAAATATAAAATCAAAATTTCAATTGATTATATATAGTTGTGGCATTATTGTAATATCCTCCAAAATGGTCATTCACGGTACACATTGTAGAAAATATGTATGTATATATATATATTCTCTCGGGTATTATTCAATTTCAAACCACAGAAGTAAACCGCAACTCGAAAAAATCAATACAGTAAATATACAAGTCTATTAATTGATGTTAAGTCAACCGATCAGAAATCTTGTAAATACTATCAAGGATATAACATTGAAACAATTAAATACATAATCTATATGTATATAATATATATATTTTTACCTTGTACCCATTAAAATAGTCTGAATAAAGGAATATTATGCTTATACCAAAGTATGTAACTAACGAAGCCAAGCTGTCTGTCCTTTCATTTGTATGAACTACAGAATTCTCAGAGCGAGAGTCAAATATACGCATACACAGGTTAGGTATATTGAAAATATCAATACGCTCAAATCAGTAGTAGGTTGAGTTTTGAAGGTACAAATATTAGTTTCAATAAATGTATATTGTTAACACACACGTATGCAAATATTCTTGTACATGATTATTGATAGAATGGTAACTTTTTGTGTTTTTAGGTTCATATATGAGAATTAATGTTACAACTTGTACTTATCATTATTAAGATTACAGAGCATATTACAGTCGGTATATGTGGTACATGTGTGAGACAGTTAATTTATTTGTTTTAATGAGTAATAATTCAGTTTTAGTTCAAGACTCGCCCTCGAGAATGGCAACAAGCTCATTGAAATAATATCTAACCAAAAATATTTTAATTATAGGCCTTATATATTACTTATTTATTGATTTCATAATAAATGTAATTATATGATAAAAATAATAAATTATAATTAGAAATAGAACAATAGATATATTTTTTGAGAATTAATTTTGATATATTGGTTATCATAAAATTTTTTAACATTTCAATCATAAATTCATAGTTTTTATAGCCGATACGCATAGGAGGGTAGAGAAGGTATAATGCCTTTGTGACACCTTCAATGTATAACTATGTCGTGTATGAGAAAAAGAGAGAGTGAGAGAGAGAGAGAGAGAAAAATTGTCCTACTGCAGATGTCTAATGTCTAATATTGTGGAACAATTTTGACAATCTGTGAACATT
This sequence comes from Zaprionus obscuricornis, assembly GCA_037044475.1. Taxonomy (NCBI): domain Eukaryota; kingdom Metazoa; phylum Arthropoda; class Insecta; order Diptera; family Drosophilidae; genus Zaprionus; species Zaprionus obscuricornis. Next base: position 12,680 of record JBAMBR010002383.1, on the reverse strand, counting down.
ATTTGTTCCTCTTTAAATTTTCTACAATGTTTTTACTCTGTTTATTTACTCTTCATTTATTTATTCACATTTTTATTTTTTTAGTAGTCGAGTTGAACACATATTTTTACTTTTATCTAAACATTTGTGTAAAGAGTAACTGTCGAGCGCTACATTTAAATCCAAATCCGCCCATATATTTCTCAATTTACAGCAGAAAAATGTAGTTGCTGTTTCTTTTTTCTTCTTTGCTTAAACTGAGAAAATAATGTTAAAATTTTTTTCGTAGTCGGTGAGCTATTCAATCTTACTCTCACACAAATACACCTATAGTGTATATGCATTATCTAAGCTTTAATTGAGCTTTTACCGCTGTATATGTGTGAGTGAGCTCATAGCGAATGCCTATTTCTATTTGTTTGTGTGTGTGAGCGCGGCAATTGTTGGCGTTAAGCTGTGTGCATAAGAAAAACAAAAGTCGAAGCTGAAATAGAAGCAGAAACTAAAGCGGTCCTCAGGCAAAACATACATAAACAATAAGAACGCAATCAACATAGATACTGCTCACACTCTTGAATTGCTAAAAGCTACTTATGCTACATATATTTATGTATGTACAAACTAAACACACATACATGAGCAACATTTTAGTTTAAATATATATGAATATATATACATATGTCTGCATATTCCGCCACATTGCAAACGTATGGGTGATTTTAGTGGAATATTTTAATATAACTATGTATTTTTTTAATTCTACTGTTATTATAAAGAAAATAAATTAAATTAAACGTAAAATAAAAAATACAAAACCAACTTAGACTATTCGAAGTGTTCCTAAATATAATGTAAAAAGACTAGACAAATCTTGTTGAGTATGCGTAATGCATAATTTGTATGATATTTTTATTACGTATACGTCATGTGTTCTGCAAGGCAGTACAATACATTTTGAATACCGGATATCGAAGTTTAAAAAATATAAAATATGTCAATATTTATTTTCGAAGACGATATACTTATATCGTGATATTTTTTGATGCAAACATCGAAAAGCGTTATTACACCCGGTATCCATGGGGTACCATAAGGAGAGACTTGCCTAACTCTGATGTTGATCTTCTCAAGATGAGTAAGGGATAGTTGAATTTTTCATTTTTGACCTATCGATTGACCTTGAAAATCAGAACAAAAAAATCGATAATCGAAAATATGTTGCCCGTGAAATTTGAACCTTACACCTTACTTTTTGAACACACCTCGTATATCCAAATTTCATTAAAATCGCACGAGTTGATTTGTGGGCGGCATTTAATGGGTTAATACATATAATGTTGAATATATGTGCAGTATGCCTTCTTCTGCTGCTGATCATTGGCTGAGTCGACAGCATTGTTTCTAAGCATTTAATAAATTAAATAAAATCAATTTTGGAACATTTGCAATGTACACTTATGTTGACGGTCTGTGCAAATTCGGACCAAATCGGATCATAAACATGGAAGTTATGCAAGTATTAATTCTTTGGGTACCGGGTATTATATAATCGACCATACTCGATTATAGCTTTCTTACATGTTTTTGTTTTAAATATAGCTTACAATATTTTCGTGTTGTTTTTGCAAATATGGCAAATGTATTTGTTGTTGATATATATATGTATTTAAAATTTGTGCTGAGCACTTGTGTGTACATTTGTGTGTCGGCCATTGTTGTGCGGTGATAGATGCCAAAATATTTGTCGACGTCATCATCGTCTGTCGGTCGTCTTCGTTAGTCGCTCGGCAAAGTATTAAAAACCACGTGCGTAGTTGATGCCGATTTGGACAATGTTGATATTCGCTGTCGTCGTATCGTATCTGACCCACTTTGCTATTTGCATGACCTACTGCACTTGGCCAAGTTTTTGTCTCTCTCGCACGCACACCTGTAGCTAAAAATAAGCAGCATAGTTGGTGTGAGCGAGTTAGCGAGTGCTGATAGTTTAATAAATTGTTTAAGACTTTGTGTTGTATTTACGTATTGTTGCGTTCGTTTTATAAGGTTTTTTTTAATAAACGAATGTCAAATAATAAATAAAAAAGATCACATAAAGAGAGAGAGGGGGAGAGAAAAAAAATATAATTAATATACAGAATTGTATTTTGTTGTTTTGGCTTTTATATTTTTGAAAATGAATCATTTTATACAATATGTAATTATTTGAGAAATTTAGACCACGGCATCCATTATAAAAAAAAATGTAATAAAAATTACAAGCAACATATACGCACACAGTGAAACATAAAAAGACCACAGCTAAACAAAAAAAACAAGTAAGAAAGTTATAGTCGAGTGTTCTCGACTATATAATACTCGGTGCCCAAAGTTATAATATATATTTATTTTGCTCGTGCTGCGCACTCGCCAATTTTAAGTTAATATAAAAAAAAAAATTTAAAAAAAAACAAGTAAGAAAGTTATAGTCGAGTGTGCTCGACTATATAATACTCGGTGCCCAAAGTTATATTATATATTTATTTTGCTCGTGCTGCGCACTCGCCAATTTTAAGTTAATATAAAAAAAAATTAAAAAAAAAAAATTAAAAAAAAAAAATCGTCTCGGGAATCGAACCGCGGACCTCATGCACGCGAGTTCAACCCTCTAACCACTGAGCCACGCTATTCACAAGTGTGAGAAACACTGAGTAAATGTTGCCGTCTTATGGGGTGAGAACAGCAAGCAAGCGTACGCCTCTCATCTTTTGAAATTTGAAATGTGTATAACTTCCATGTTTATTATCCGATCTGTACCAAATTTGTACACAACGTCCAGATAAACATCTTCTAACTTTGTATCAGTGCTGTAGCTTATCTGGGTTTGCTTAAAATCGTTTTTTTCGATTTGTGGAGGCGGCAAACACTACAAACACTATGCAAAAAACATTAAGTCTCTATCTCTTATAGTCTCCGAGATCTGTGTGTTCATACGGACGTACAGCCGGACAGACGGACATGCTCCAATCGACTCGGCTGTTGATCCTGAGTCAGAATATATATACTTTATGGGGTCGGCCACGCCTCCTTATGGGTGTTACATACATTTGCTCTTGTCACTAACCCAATATACTCTTGGTTCCCATAGGGCACCGAGTATAAAAAGCAAGTAAGAAAGCTACAGTCAAGTGTGCTCGACTATATGATTTGCAGTACCCAAAAAATTGAAAGTTTCATAACTTTCATGTTTATGATCCGATTTCGAACGTCAACATTAGTGTTAAAATATTTAGACATGTAGGTTTAAAATTGTGCTTGTATTACACTCTTTTATATGGTGATGACCGATCTGGAAGCGTTCTAATGGTGGCCATATGATATAGATAGAAAATCTAATAACACATTGCGTCTGCGTCCGTATGAACATCTAGTTTTCAGAGACTATAAGAGTTATAGATTGCAAAGTGCTTGTATTAATTGCAGGCAGGTCAATTTCGCTTTGGACCAAATCATAGATTTTGTCAGAATAAATGATTACCATAAAAGCCGCTATAGCAACGTTCGGTTGAAAATTGATTGTGCATTTCTGAATTTAACTTACAGGTTTTAAGAATATTGATGATTATTACATGTCAATACAATTGAATCCAAATTGGAAAATATATTATGTTGCCATTTTAGGAATTAAATCAATTTCTTGCTTAAACTATTTTCAAAACTACTGTAAATATAATAAAAATCATATTATCATATTAAAATTTATTATTTATAATATAATTATTACTTATGATTTTTATTTTATGAAAAATCTTATAAAATATCAAAATGTCCAGTGAGAAGTTTCAAAGGCATCACGTGGAGCAAACAGTAAAACATGGAGTATGCAACATAATGGCTTCCAAAGTTTCATAACTTCCACTCGCTTAGTTAATTTTACTTTATAAATTTATACAACATATATATATTTATTAACATTAATACATTTTCGTAAAATAATTAAGAATTATAAATTTTATTATATTTTATTTTATTATAAAAAAAAAATAAATCGCTTCGAGATTCGAACCGCGGATCACTAGATCGCAAGTTTAACCCTCAAACAACTGAGCCACACTCACAAAAAAGACTAAAATATTGTTGCCGTGTGTGGGGTTAGAGCCGCAAGCAAGCGTACGCCATAGACACGCTCTCAAATTTTGGTATTTGAAATGTGTATAACTTCCATGTTTATTATCCGCTCTGTACCAAACTTTCACACAACGTCCAGATACATATTCTAAGGTGGTGGACTGCATACTACTTGGGTTCACACGTTAACAAACTAAAGCTTGATGTTGCTGGACCACTTGAACATACTGCATTAGTATGTCAATGCCCAAAATATATATTGACTTATTAAATATTTGGAAGTGCCTCCTCTTTATCCATTTAATCCACATATCTTTATCCACATATTGTTGCTTTATCTGTTGTTATTCTTATTTTTGCTTTATTTGTTATTCTTATTGTTGTTGTCTGGTACGGGGTATGTTTTATATGAAGGACAATTTTTACTAAAGATGCAATGACAAATGCAATTTAAGTTGTTGCTGTTGATGTCGTTATTGAAGTTGCGGAGTTGTTCATGTTATTTTTGACAATGTCAAGGGGACAATCTTCAAATTGTGTCATTTCAATTATGTAGACTAATTAATGGAATATGTAGAAGTTTACAACGTAGCTTTAACTACAATATAATTAATAATTAATGTCAAACAAAATTATAAAACAACAAGCTAAATTGCCTTTAACGGGCCGAAGATTTCATACTCTTGGAAGCTTCAACAAAAATTTTTTTTATTCTAAAGCCTTCACATACAATTCAAATTTGTACCACTCTTGTCAGATGTATTTTGATCATAACCAAACTTAAAAGCTACTAGTTTGATCAGATTGCCCAATGAACAAAAAACTATTCATAACAATTTTAATTTTAATCAATTGTTCCTATGAAAGCTATATGATATAGTGGCTTATTCCCGCTTTTTCTGCCTTATAGACAGCCCATTGAGTTATATAAAATATATTTAATATATGTATATTCTTACCCCAAGTTTCAAATACAGTTTCAAAGCTGAGAAAATTGTTTCTGAGTGAATTAGACGGACGGACACATTTGATTTACATTTGATGCGTCCCCTCTGACCGTTGCAATCAGCCGTACAACTTTAATTCTAAAATATATAATCATAAATAAAAACTAATAAGAAAACAAGGTTAGCTTCGGCGTGCTGAAGATGTCATACCGTTTCAGTCTTAAATGTAAACGTTTCAGTCCGATGTAGACTAAATTTATAGAGATGTATGTATATGTCGTCTCTAAACTGAAATCCAGTAAACTCTTGTTGGATAGCTTAAAAACAAAGAAAAACATGTGTAAAAAGCACCCGACAGTAAAATACCCAGTACCCTTAAATAAAATATGTCTCAAAAAAAAGTCTACTTATCGAAAAGAAAAATTGTGGTAAAACAGATCGCGAGCTACGCGCAAGCTTGTACTCGCCCTGTTCACTGATACTGACCTGCTTTTTGCATGTCAAACCTATTTGTTTGAGAAATAAAATTATATGCAAAAGGAATAGTAGATGGACAACATGTACCCTTTTTAATTATTATAATTATAATTATTTGGGTATCAATGCCTTTAGGAAACTAGTATCTACAAGACTAATCAAAGTTTGGTTTCTTGGAACCATTAGCAGAAAATGCCACACCTGGCAACAGAAAATATTGTAGTGGGGCAATTTATATGTTTTATGGAATATCCTGGTGTAAAGTGTCACAACTATAATAAATAAGCTAGTACCCGATAGCAGAAATGTTTTTTATTCTTTAAAGTGAACAGATAGCGAAGCATGGTGAAGGATTTTTCAATCCTTTTTGTTGCATGGTAGGGTTCCGATTTTATCAATTAAATGAAACGAAGTTTATGTAGGGATAAGTTTAGATGAAAAATTTAATTCCATTATTGAAAATCGAGGATATTTAATCTAACACTAAATATCTGAATTAAAATTATTAGTCTTAAACTTATTTTCTTAGAATAGTCAGCAATATTTTAAAATGTGGGATATTTTTGACCAAGCAAAATTATAGCTTTTTAAAGTAGAAGCGATAGCATTAATTGATTGTACAACATCTAGGAGAGCTAGAAAACGTTTGAAATCTTAATTTTCAAAATACGAATATAAAATATAAAATACCATCGAAAACATCGTTCAAATATACAATTTCGATTTGTTCAGCTTATGGGTCCATGGCTGTATATATAGCTTATGGGTGTATGGAGTATGTATAATATCATTAAGATAGCTTTAAAACTGAGAGACTAGTTTGGGTTGAAACATGCTGAAAAAAAAGACTAAGTGAAAAATAAAATTGTACGAACATTAATTGGAACATTTGAGAATTGCACAAATATTTAACTAGTGCCAACGGTCGATTGCACGACAGATGTGTGGGTCTTGTGGCATACGACAAAAGAGGAAATAAGTAAATAAAATAGAGAAGAACATTTATGCGACAAATGATACCCAGTAATTAAATAATGATTACATCTTTCCTTTACATACACATGCAAGAAATATTCCACTTAGACTGCCTAATAACATATGTTTGTATTACTTTTTATACTCGGTGCCCTATGGGTACCAAGAGTATATTGGGTTAGTGACAAGAGCAAATGTATGTAACACCCATAAGGAGGCGTGGCCGACCCCATAAAGTATATATATTCTGACTCAGGATCAACAGCCGAGTCGATTGGAGCATGTCCGTCTGTCCGTCTGTACGTCCGTATGAACACACAGATCTAGGAGACTATAAGAGATAGAGACTTAATGTTTTTTGCATAGTGTGTGTAGTGTTTGCAGGCAGATCAAGTTTATTTTGGATTTTTGCCACGCCCCCCTCCGCCTCCACAAATCGATAAAAACGATTTTAAGCAAACCCAGACAAGCTACAGTTAGAATATGTTTATCTGGACGTTGTGTACAAATTTGGTACAGATCGGATAATAAACATGGAAGTTATACACATTTCAAATTTCAAAAGTTGAGAGGCGTACACTTGCTTGCTGTTCTCACCCCAAACGACGGCAACATTTACTCAGTGTTTCTCACACTTGTGAAGAGCGTGGCTCAGTGGTTAGAGGGTTGAACTCGCGTGCATGAGGTCCGCGGTCCATTTCTCGAGACGATTTTTTTTTTAAATTTTTTTTTAAATTTTTTTTTTTTATTAACTTAATATTGGCGAGTGCGCAGCACGAGCAATATATATATATAATATAACTTTGGGCACCGAGTATTATATAGTCGAGCACACTCGACTATAACTTTCTTACTTGTTGATATTGCTTTTTTATGTATACAAAAAGCTGCCAACAATATAAAGCGCAACAAAGCTTCAAAGACAACGAAGCAAGAGAACCAGCATAAGCGATGCCACGACGCCAAGAGTACCTGAACCTGAAATGAAGAGAGTGACAGAGAGTGAGATTTTTCGGCATTTTTTGTTGGGTTAGGTTTAGGTTCAATATTAACAAGTAAGAAAACTATAGTCGAGTATGCGCGACCATATAATACTCGGTACCCAAAGATATATTATATATTTATATTTATATATTTATTAAGGTCGTGCTGCGCACTCACCAATTTTAAGTTAATTTTACTACATATATAAATTTATAATTTATATATTTCTTTAGCTCGTGCTACGCACTCGCTATTTTTACGTTAATTCAATATATATATAATTAAGAATTATAAATATTATTATATTTACTTATATTGTGATTTAAAAAAAAAATCGCTTCGAGCTTCGAATCGCGGATCAGTAGATCGCAAGTTTAACCCTCTAACCACTGAGCCTTGTAAAGAGTGCACAAGTGTGAGAAAGAAAAAACACTAAGTTAATGTTGCCGTGTGTCGGGTGAGAGCAGCAGGCAAGCGTACGCTATAGAGACGCCTCTCAACTTTTGGTATTTGAAATGTGTATAACTTCCATGTTAATTATCCGATCTGTACCAAATTTTCACACAACGGACAGGCAAACATATTCTTACTTTGTACCAAAATTCAGTAGCTTGACTGGATGTGCTCAAAATGGTTTTTATCGATTTGTGGAGGCGGCGGGGGCGTGGCAAAAATCCAAAATAAACTTGATCTGCCTGCAACTAATACAAGCACTTTGCAAAAATTAAGTCTCTAGCTCTTATAGTCTCCGAGATCTGTGTGTAAATATGGACGTACAGGCGGACAGACGGTCAGGCGGATAGACGGACATGGTCCAATCGACTCGGCCATTGATCCTGAGTCAGAATATATATACTTTATGAGGTCGGCCACGCCTCCTTATGGGTGTTACATACATTTGCTGCTGTCACAAACTCAATATACTCTTGGTATATGTGTGTTAGGTATTAAGTGTGCATGCTAGGTTTAAATTGGTACTGTTTTACTGTGTTTGTATTGTTGTTGCCCATTACATGAGTGTGTGTGTTTACTGAAGCGTCGTCGTGTGTAAATCTCTCCTTGCGGTTTGTTCATTGCTCTAAGCAAAAACAAAGAAAATAAGCTTTACACAGCGTGCTATCTCTTTCTGATCAATATTCCAACTAACCCATTGCGCTACGCAGGTCGCGCTGCTCAGTACATGCCAACAACGTGAGATGGAGAAGAGAGCACATTTATATGTGTTTTATTTTTTTTGTTGTTATTGCTTTTCATTTTCATTATTGCGTGCTGGGTTTTTTTTCCTTTTTTTTTGTTTCTGTGTCGATTGCGTTGTTGTATATTTCCACTTTGTTTATATAATTTTAATCAAAAATGAAGCAGTAAAGCTGCCTCTGTCTCTGTTGGTACTGTATACATGTGTGTCTGTGTATGTATCTACATACATGCCTCTGCGCAAATGTGTAAGTGTACATAAAAAGCTTGAACGTTTTGAATAAGTAGGTTAGTGGGTCACCATATCTAACACCGTCAACAGCGACGTGACTGCGGCGTCAGCAACAGCGACACACACCGGACAGAGCAAATTTATTTATTTATTTTGTTTTTCTTTTTTTTTGTATTTATTTTATTTTTTGTTTCTTTTTATAATTTCTGTTCAAGATTTATTTTTGATTATGCAGTTAGCACAACATTTATTCGTACACACACATACTTCAAGTTTAAGTGAATATATCTTGGAAATTAACAAAGATAAGCAAGAAATTTCTTTTTTATTAATTAACACAAAGTTTATATTAACGGTTAGGAAAATAATAATTATAATATTTTATTTTCTTTCAGTAGTAAACTTAAATTTGTTGAAATAAGGCACTTTTCTAGGCACATAAATTATTCGTACATTTTTGAGATTGTTGTATTTAAAACTAAAAAACAAGAAAACTAAGAAAAATTAATACTTTGTAGGCCCTCCTTTAGCCTCAGTAACTGCTTCTTAGCGCCGACGCATACTATTTATGTTTTAAGCGATTCCTTCGAGGTAATTTTGTGTTTTCGGATCCTTTTCTCCAATAAGCCCCAAATATGCTTTATTGGTTTAAGGTCAGGTGACTGTGGCGCCGTTTTGAGCTGCTTACAATGGTAAATCAGCCATTCTTGTACCAAATAAGTCGAATGTTTGGGGTCGTTATCTTGCTGGAACAAGAATGACTTCGTGTCAGGGCCAAGTTTGGAGGCGCTGGCACACAAATTTTCTTTTAAAATGCTCAAGTATATATGCTTGTCCATTTTATCGGAAATAAATACCAAATTCCCGGTACCAGCTCCACTTATACACCCCCAAACCATTATGTTGCCACGCCGTGCTTTACAATAGGAATACAATTAATTGGATTAATGGCTTCGTTCACTATTAAATTTGAATTCGTCACTGTATATAACATTGTTCCAAAACATTTCTGATTCATTTAGGCGTAATTTGGTGAACTCCAGTCTCTTATTCCTGTTTACGTCACTAATAAACGGCTTTCGGCGAGCAACTTTACCATGATATCCAGCAGTATGCAGGCAGTTGCGCACAGTTTGAGCACAAATTTTTATACTCGGTGCCCATTGGGTACCAAGAGTATATTGGGTTAGTGACAGCAGCAAATGAGAGAAACATTCCGTGAGATTAATAGTGTTTTGGGGGATGGTACTCTATCACTTCGAACCGCGGAGGAATGGTTTCGAGCCGGTGAAAACGACACCATGGATAAGCCAGCCGGCGGAAGACCTATGACGACGAATACCGATCAAATCATGGCAAACATAGAGTTAGACCGACATGTCACATCACGCGACATCGCCCAGAAGATAGGAGTTAGTCACCAAACCATTTTAAACCATTTACAGAAGGCTGGATACAAAAAAAAGCTTGATGTTTGGGTGCCGCACGATTTGTCGCCAGACCACACACTTCGTTGATGACTCGACAGAAGCTAAGGGAGCTCGGATGGGAGGTTTTGTCGCATCCACCATATAGCCCGGACATAGCACCTAGTGACTACCACCTGTTCCTGTCCATGGCGAACGCCCTTGGTGGTATAAAGTTGGACTCAAAAGAGGTTTGTGAAAAGTGGCTGTCCGAGTTTTTCGCAAATAAGGAGGGGGTTTCTACGAGGGGGGTATTATGAAGTTGCGCATATTTGAACTAAATCCGATCACTGTAACACTTTTTATAAAGCTTTGAATAAAGAGCAAAAAAGCGGAAGGGAGATATTTGACAACCTAATATATTCTGACTCAGGATCAATAGCCGAGTCGATTGGACCATGTCCGTATGTCCGTCCGTATGAACACACAGATCTCAGAGACTATAAGAGCTAGCGACTTAATTTTTTTGAAAAGTGCTTGTAGTATTTGCAGGCAGATCAAGTTTATTTTGGATTTTTGCCACACCCCCCACCGCCTCCACAAATCGATGAAAACCATTTTAAACACACCACTTCACCCACACCCAGTCAAGCTATATGACTGAATTTTGGTACATAGTTAGAATATGTTTGTCTGGGCGTTGTGTAAAATTAACATGGAAGTTATACACATTTCTCTATAGCGTACGCTTGCCTACTGTTCTCACCCCATACACGACGGCAACATTAACTTAGTGTTTTTTCTTTTTCACACTTGTAAAGAGTTGCGCACCAAGTATTAAATAGTCAGGCATACTACTATAGCTTTCTTACTTTTTATACTCGGTGCCCATTGGGTACCAAGAGTATATTGGGTTAGTGACAAGAGCAAATGTATGTAACACCCATAAGGAGGCGTGGTCGACCCCATAAAGTATATATATTCTGACTCAGGATCAACAGCCGAGTCGATTGGAGCATGTCCGTCTGTTACGTCCGTATGAACACACAGATCTCGGAGACTATAAGAGATAGAGACTTAATGTTTTTTGCATAGTGTTTGTAGTGTTTGCAGGCAGATCAAGTTTATTTTGGATTTTTGCCACGCCCCCCTCCGCCTCCACAAATCGATAAAAACGATTTTAAGCAAACCCAGACAAGCTACAGCACTGAATTTAGAATATGTTTATCTGAACGTTGTGTACAAATTTGGTACAGATCGGATAATAAACATGGAAGTTATACACATTTCAAATTTCAAAAGTTGAGAGGCGTACGCTTGCTTGCTGTTCTCACCCCAAACGACGGCAGCATTTACTCAGTGTTTCTCACACTTGTGAAGAGCGTGGCTCAGTGGTTAGAGGGTTGAACTCGCGTGCATGAGGTCCGCGGTTCGATTCCCGAGACGATTTTTTTTTTAAATTTTTTTTTTAAATTTTTTTTTTTAATTTTTTTTTTATATTAACTTAAAATTGGCGAGTGCGCAGCACGATCAAAATAAATATATAATATAACTTTGGGCACCGAGTATTATATAGTCGAGCACACTCGACTATAACTTTCTTACTTGTTTTTACTAAATGATTGTGCCACGTTTTCGCAAATCACAGAGGTTGTTATATTTGAGTTTTGCGCTACAGTAGCCACAACATTACGCTCTTACCTCTGAGTAATATTTTAGGCCTGTCAGCTTGTTTGTGATCGGCGTCTAAACTTCCACTGTTGACATATTTTATTTTAACGCTTTGAACAGTAGAGGTCTATCTATTATTCTTCCGATTTCGCGGTACGATCGGTATGAATTTTCGTAAGTCTAAAGATAAATCCTGACTTCGTCCCATTTTAACTTTTTGCAGCAAGACTCGATGCGCAAATGACACCAAAATCAAACTTTTGTTTTTTCAAAGAAAAGCGTGTGTACGAATAAATGTAGTGCTTACTGTTTATTGTATGGTGATCCCGTTTCTTCTGGTCTTTTTATATAATCCTATTAAAATATAAATAAATTAAAAAATAGTTTCCAGAATATTTTATTTATTTTATTTTACAGTCTTCTATAAAATGTCTCTGGAATCAAGTAATACCAAATCCACAGGCCGGCTGTGTTGGTCGAGTGGGTATGTATGTATGCCCTAATCAACACACAGTCGTGGGTTCGATTCCCACTCAGGTCTGGAAATGTCATACGAAAAAGAAAGATTTTTCGTCACTTTGCTTATCTCCTCGTATGAATACACGAGGTTAGGTTACTAATATAATATTATATAGCGTAAACTGTGTTGTTAAGATACTAATATTGAATGTATGGGTTCAATACTTTATCGGACTAAATAAAAAAAAA